>PVKM010004778.1:0-50662 GCA_004027735.1 Carollia perspicillata | reverse complement strand
ACACACACACACTTCTTTCTTTTAGAATAATTATGATAGAAAACTACACATAGGCATAGATTTTAGAAGATAGTGAAATGCATTGCTAATTTCTCTAATGAAACAGGATTCTAAATAGGCAGTATTTATTTTAACAACTTTATACTCCTAGGTTACTCATTCTGTTGCTCCCCACATTTCAATCCATCCATCTAAATTTCCTTTTCCTCTCTCTGCTTCTCTCTCTCTTTATCTTTGTATCCATTATTTATTTATTTAACCACTTGTTATATCTCTATAGGGTCAACTTTTATTTTTTCTGTACATTGTTTCAGTGTTTTCCTCATTTATTGTTAGAGATTTCTATCACTTGACAGTTTTCTCTGAAATAATTTAGTTTAGCTAAGTAATTTCAAGCAATCAAGTGAAAGGATAGAAAGAACTTGCAAAAAGCGCTGGACAAGTGGGATGAAGAAGTAGGGGCATCACGGGCTGACACCTTGCTATATCTTCTCACCAAAGTCCCCACCCCAGCACCTCATTGAAGGAAAACAGCTGGTGGTGGGAAACTTCTGTGTAGATGGAAGAAGTCAGCAAAAACAAAGACTGATTGCGGCCAGACCCCTCCAAGATGGAGGATAACTTGACCAGAGACTGACCTCAAAGCTCACTATGCCATCATTATAATGAAAACTGACACCACAAGTAGAGATCATTCCAGAATGGATCATATATCAGAGACAAGGCTCATCCCAACCCAAAGGCAGAGATGGAATTTGACACTACAAAGTTCAGAACCTGAAACCCAAAAAGTTCCAGGAGCTGACAGCTCTTGGTGTGTACTCCCTGCAAGTCTGCCCAAGCAGATTCAGACGTGGACTTGTGCTTCTTTCACAGTGGTGCCTGTGAGAACAGCAAGCAAGGGAGCAGGGATGGCAGCAGCCAGTCCCAGGATCACCCCCCGGTCCTGTCTTCAGGAAGCCGTGTCCTGGCCTCTTCTCTCTTCCTAAACGAAACTTGGTTTCACTCTCATTTGCACTGATTCTTGAATTCTTTACTGAGCAAGTCAAGAACTTAGAGGTCCCAGGCTGTGCAGGGGCAGGGCAACCCTAGCTCAGAACTAGTCTAATGATGCCATAAAGGGTCAACATCAAATCTTGCTTTATAGGATAGACTACATTTAGTGCCCTGACATCTTGACCCATTGAGCTGCTATTTGGGAGACCAGGAAAGCACCTTGTTTTCATGAGGCCAAATTATATAACCTGTACAAGATTCTTTTTTTTTTTTTTACTATTAGACACAATTTTGTGAAACATATTAAATAATTAGACTAGGTAATCTATGTAGAAACACTCTTTAAAGTATTATCAGAGATGTGGTGGACACAAGTGAACTCATGAGTGAGTTCCTATCACCCACGTAGATTGTACTATCATTCAGGGTTGGGACTGGTTTACATTTCCCTTATTCATAATAATTTTGGCAAAGGAGCAAAATTCTGAAACCCTGTTGTTACTTTTTGGGATATTGATTTTTCAGCTGCTTATTAAGAAGCAAAAGACTGAGAAAGAGCCCTTGACCATCCGCCCACTCTTTTTCTGCCCAAGAGATCCTGCTTTAGGAAGATGTTAGGATGCTGCCTTAGCCTAATCTGAATTATGGATGTTAGAACAAGAGGGTTTCAGGTGAGTGCCTGTTAACTAGACACCCTCTGTGTCCCAATGTTTCTGAGTCACCTGGTAAGGAGTTTTCTGCCCTGTGCATTCTGTTCCTCCTCAACTACCTGACATTTATCTATTCTCACTTCTGAAATCTAATACCCCGCTTCCCCCTTTTCTCCTTTGCCCAAAATATCTTGTATAACAAATATTGCCTCACTATCTCTGGAGTATTCATGTATTTATCATGTCTATGTGAATTCCCTATTCATACATTAAACTTTGACTTTCTCCTGATAATCTGTCCTTGTTAATTTGATTATTAGGCCACCCAGAAGAACTTCAAATGTGGGAGAAAAAGTGGTACATCTACACAGAATTGCTGCTTTTCAGTAGAAATAGTTATTTGTGCATTTGATTTACAAAGAAAATCTTGGCCTCGAAATGGAATACGGCAGACTGGCATGTAGCGAAAACGATGCATAAGATTTTGATCCCCAAATTGGCATTCTAAAGTTTGAAGGGATGCCTGTTTTATAACTGTCCAGTCACTCCAGTAACCATTACTGCATCTGAACTTTTCTGGGTTAACTTTGTATTTACCACTGAGTAGCCAGCTCTCGTATATATGAGGAAATCATTTAGCTTGTGCACCACAGTCAGCTGTGCTCAGAGCTCCCATGGGGAAGCAGTAGTAGGTCAGGAAATGTCGAAAGGAGGCCCTGAGTTTCCTCATTTGTCATCAGGCTGCCCTCTCCTTTTCAGAATACTCAGTGAGGGTTTTTATCATCTCTATTCTCCCTTTTGAGTTTCAGGCATTCCCTACTTCAGTGGTCTTCCTCTTTGCAATAGGCACATTGATTGGTACCTAGCGGGCTTTTCCTCTTTCCTTTAGGATACTGCCTCTTCTTAAGGTATCTCTGTCCTGTTTCTAAGAACATCATGGCCTGTTTTAATTTCCTTGCTTCCTGGGCAATATAAACTTTAAAAGATATGTTTACCAATTAGTAAGGATTTATTTCCAGTGGCTTCTATTAGTGCTGGAGTTTCTTTCTGATATCCTGGGTGCTGAGCCCAATAAAAGTCATATTCACCATCTGCACATTTCCTGATGCCTGTGGGTCAGCGTATGTGTGCTTTCTATAGGCCTGATAGATCCTTCCTAAAAATTCAGAAAGGTCTTCATTTGGTTTTTGCTGAAGGGCCTATATCATATTCAGATGTTTTGCTTGGATACCCCTTTCTTAAGCCCTTTCAAAATGCACCAGCTGTAATGTTTCAGGAGGGCCAGGTCCCCACTATTTTGGTCCCAGTCAGGCTTTTTCAAGGTGATTGCCCCAGCTGAGTTGGGGTCTCATTGGGATTTTCATGGTAGAGGCATTAAGTCCCTTCATTAGCCGTATTTATAACCAGCCATCTTTCATCTGCTGTTAGCAGGATGTTAAGGAGAGCTTGTATATCTGCCCAGTTTGGATGATGAGTGGTAAAAATAGAGGCAACAAGATCAGTCATTTTCTGAGGATTCTTCCTATATAAGCAGTTGGAATTCTTCCACTTCAGTAAGCCTGAGGTGGAAAATGGAGTATGGGCCCAATAGTAGTCAGTGGGCTGGCCTTCCTGACTTACTCCATATTTAGGATGGAGTAAAGGGAACTGTCTTGCTCCAGAACCTTTCTGTTCCCTCAGTTAATTAGGGGCCCTGATGGATCTTTGATGGAGAGACCCATTTCCTTGTCATATGGAGATGGATCCATTGAATCTCTGGGCCTTACTTAAGGGGTACCTAGTGGAGGTGGTGTTGATGGGGGAGGTCTTCTTGCTACTAACCCTGAGTCTCCTGGGTTGAGGGCATTAAAGAGATATTTCTTTGTTTTCCTTTTCTTCCTGTGTCTTACTATCAGGGATGGGTTTTGAGACCACTTTCCTTCTCTGCACCAAGGGGTTCTTCATCCCTGGTGAAGCCCTGTTATTCAATAGCACAAATGCATTAACATAATGGATTTTGTCCCATTTGTCTAACTGTTGGCAATACTGTTCCAATTGCATGATGGTACAGTAATTCAGAGGACTATTTAGGGGCCACTTTTCCCCACAGTTGAAAGTTAGGCCACACAGTGTTGAAATAATAAACCAATACCTCCTGAGAGGAGTTGGTTTCCAGTAGGAAATGGCTATACATATTCCAGTCTTCTAAATTCTACCCAGTGGCCTCTCTCCAGGAACAAACACAGAACAGCCCCTATTGGCCTGGATGTACAGCAGGCACAATACTATGACCAGAAAAACTCAGGCAAACTGGAAACACTTGAGCAACACTTAAACCCACAACCCCGGTATTCCAAACAAATGCTCACAAGCAAGTTTTCTGCCAACCAATCTCACAAACAGTGGTCCAAAAGCTATGGCTCCCGAAAACTCGGCCAATCATCACCCAGACCCTGGTTCACAGCCTCAAAATTCGGGCAATCCTCACTCCTTCTTAGAGTCTTTGCCCTTCCCAGACCTGTCTCCTTTCCACCTGCCATATGAAAAGGTGCTTTTAGTTTTGGGAAAAGCCAGAAGTCACAGGGTGCCAAATCTAGGCTTTGGATAAAGTCATCATTGTTCACAGATGCACATTCCAGTCCACTATCCTTGGCTGCCAGGATACATCCATGTCGTGGAAACTGTTCTCATTATATTACCAATGGGTATGCTTTTTCTGGACAGACTTCATATACATAAGGGGTTTTGGCAAAGTTGGGGATGAGTTCGTTTTTAGAGATGAAAGTTTAACATTAGAAAATCAG
The DNA here is from genome assembly GCA_004027735.1 of Carollia perspicillata. Lineage (NCBI taxonomy): Eukaryota > Metazoa > Chordata > Mammalia > Chiroptera > Phyllostomidae > Carollia > Carollia perspicillata. The sequence continues at coordinate 46,233 of PVKM010004778.1, read as the reverse complement.
TCAATTTTTTCTTATTAAAGATAATATGTATGTGATCATGTCACATATATAGAAACATATATAATAGAATTCAATAGTCAGCATAAAACCACAATTATCAGCAAACTATGAATAGAGAACTTTTACATACACACCGAGTTCTTACTGTCAAACAGCAGCCTCAGCAACAGCAGCAAGTGTGATACTCATGGAGGTGCATCAGTGGTGATCCCTCCTGAAGGGCAGGACAATACCAAATATGAAGGGAAACTGTTCGTAATAGAACTACTGTTGAGGGTCACTGAGGAGAGTTTTTACGTTATAGTGAAAGCCGAAAAAAAATTAAAATCAGACTCTCAAACCATATACGCACATGAATTTATAATTGATTGAGTTTTAAATGTGAAAAGCAAAAATTACAATTTTTTGAAAGAAGGTAAGGGTCCCGTGTTTAGAACCTCATTGTTGGGAAGATTTTTTTATGTCTACATGAGACATAAAATGCAAATAATAAAGGAACCACTAAGAACCATTAAGAAATTCTATTCATTAACAGGTTCTTTTCAACATGGAGAAGATAATTTAAAAACTGAGTTAGATAGTTGCAACATATAAAACCAACTTTCTATAATTGAATATAGTGATCTTTGTTGAAATTACACACAGTTTTTTTTTTTCCAATAGACTTGTTATTCAGTCGGTTGGTACCTAGATAAAGTGCTCCACTTACTTTTCCCTGCCCCTATTAATTGTAGTTGTTCGGTGCCCATGCCATAAATGGTGAAGTATATGAGATGCTATTGCTGACATATGACAAAGTGGATAGGTTATTAGAGTATCGTATTGTGTTGTAAAAGCTAAGAAGAGAAAACAATCTTGAAGAAAGACCCCACGATTTATGTACACTAAATAAACACACTTTACAATATCACCTGCACATCACTAACATATTAATCATATACAAGTGGGTGCATAGGGAGTTGAAGGAAAAAGAAGAATCAAAGTAGAATTACAGTGTTTTTTTTTTTTTAGTCCAGAACTATGAATCTTGTCCTGAAAGGCAGAGTATGATAAACTCATCTCTACATTTGGGATTTGCATGTGTTTGCACATTGGTGTGTATGTGTCTACTGTATACAGACCACTGCTTCCATTAGCAATTTGGCACACACCATTATCAAGCCTGAGAGATTATTTTTAGCATGGAATGTTTAATAATGGAAAATTTCCCAAAAGGACAAGTCCTGACAACTAATTATAAAAGGTAGTGTCTATTACTATCCACTAAGAATATAAGAGAACTTTACACAGTACAACTAAAGAGTTTCCATTCTTTTAATTGTGTATTTAAGTAGTCCATAACAGAAAAAATAAGCCAATCATTCCTTTTGTTATCAAAGCTTGCATTTTTTTAAGAATAACTTTTTAATGTATAGTTGTAAAATTTGAAACAATATTCTATCATTTTACATCTAACACTTTAGTTTGCTTGTGAGTTAATACAATAGCAATGTGTGAAGATTTTTTTTCTTGTTTTTTATTTCAGTCAGGACAATGCTTTCATTTGTGAATCTGTAGAGATACAATACTTATCACTTGCTGAGAAGCAAAGATGTTAAAAATAGAACTCATTGCTATGCATATTACTGGACAACCTGCTGTTCTAGACATTCCAAAAGGAGTTGTCTGGCTCAAGCAGTAAATCAAGCCTGTATGTGTGGGTCAGGGCCCTCACTTAATCATTATTATGCTGTAAGCCTTGTATGAGCCCTGTTGGCTCTATAGGGTCTTGTACAATATCTACTGGGAAGAAAAGAGAAAAAGTGCTACCATCCTGCCTCTCTGACTCTCATTATGCTGCATCTAATCGACATGTGTATCAGATTGAAGCCATGGACACACTTCCAAAACCAGTCACATGGCAGTGATTAAAATGACAAGGATTTTCAGTGATAAATCAAAATGTGTTATTCTTCCAGAAGTTTCTGTCATTTTAAAGTTGAAAATCTCATTTTATGTCTTAGCTCTAGATAAAATAGATGTTAAGATTTGCTAACAAATTGTTGTCTTAAAATTCACTAGTGACCACAACAATACACTAATTATATTGGAGATAGTTTGTACTACAAGTAATCTTTGTTTTTCTAAAATTTCATTGATCTTTATCTAAGCCAATTGTATATTTTAATTTAGCTCGAATATGCACAAATTTTGGAGGACTCATCTGATTCATCTCAACTCATGTAGATTTAACCATATTTCCAAATATAATAATTGAAATGAGTCAGTTTTAATACAAATGCATTAAGATTACCACTAACATAATGTATATACATGACAGATATTTTCTTATTATTATTTTCTGATATAGCAACTAAGGTATTTACGTTGTTATACTGTTTGAATATCACATATTCCAGCTAAAATAGTATGCTTGTTTACTTAATAATTGGTTCAAAATATATTTTATATTAGAACTCTTGTTTTATCTTCATTAGCTCTAGCAAATGACTCTACATTTTATCAACAGATTCATAGTAAAATAAATAACATATACAGTCATTACTTAGTACTTGTTAGCTTCAGAACTCGTCAAACCCTATACTTAATGCATTTTGATGAAAAAAAATATTTCAGCACTCAGTGCTTGCTTGGGACTTGTGGTACCTTGCTATAACTTGTATGAGCCACAACACTGCCCAGCAAGGGAAAATTCATCATTCATCCCTTGCTCATTACTCATCACCCCTCTTTTGAAATGAAACAGAGATTGACATGTCAGTCTCACAGTAGCTCACCAACTGTGGAGAACCCCCGCATATTTGTCATCACTGTCCTGTAATTTTGTGCATTTTAAGTGTTAACAATGGGTCACAAAAAGGTTCGGAGTGATACCACTAAGCCTAAAAGGCAGTTAGTAAGATTGGCGACCAAAAAAGAAAAAAGAGCCCTGGCTGGTGTGGCTCAGTGGATTGAGTGCCAGCCTGCAAACCAAAGGGTCCCCTCCCCCGACCCTGGTTGGAATCCCAATCAGGGCACATGCCTGGGTTACAGGCTAGGTCAGGTCTCTAGTAAGAGGTGCGCAATAGGCAGCCATACATGCTTTTCTCTCTTCCCCTTTCTCCCTTCCCCTCTAAAATAAGATAAAATAAAATAAATAAAGAATCATGTGTTCAAAAAAAAAGATCGTAGCAATGTATGAGAAGGGTGTAGGTGTGACTAATATCAATATCGCTCTTATGTATAAAATGCTAGAATAATAATCTCAACAATAGTGAGAAATAAGGAAGCAATTAAAGCAAGAAATGTTGCTAAAGGAGTCAAGTCTATGAATAAGCAACAATCAGAGATATTGAAGAAGTTGAAAAATTGTTTTATATCTGGATTAATGAAAAATAGTGGATGACAGAATTTCTGAGGCAATAATTTGTGAGAAATCTAGGCAATCGCATGCTGATCTGTTAAAAGATAAGCTTGGAATAAGCGGTGAGGTCACTGAAATGTTTAAAGCCAGTCACGGATGGTTTGTTAAATTTAAAAAGAGAAGTGGCTTTCCTAGTGTGGTGAGGCATGGAGAGGCAGCCCGTGCCAACAAAGAAGCTGCTGGAAGCTCTGTCACCGAGTTTAGGGATTATGTACAGCTGAAAGTATTGTCCCCCAGCAAGTGTTTAACTGTGATGAGACTGGTTTCTGGAAGAAAATGTCTAACAGAACCTACCTCACTCAAGAGGAGGAGGCGTTGCTAGGGCACCAGCCAATTAAAGACAGGCTAACTCTGTTGTCGTGTGGGAACGCTACTGGGGATTTAAAACTTAAGCTTCTACTAGTGTATCACAGTGAAAATCCATGAGTTTTCAAGAGAGTTGATGTGATAAAAAGCAAATTAAAGGTGATGTGGAGGGCCAACGCTAAAGCTAGGGTAACAAGGCAGTTCTTTACACAGTTAGTGAATGAAGTTTTTGGCCCAGTGTGAAAAGATATTTGCAGGAACCCAAACTGCCTCTGAGGGCTTTGTTAATTATGGACAATACTCCTGCTCACCCTCCAGGCTTGGAGGATGACTTACTGGGAGTTCAGTTTCATAACCGTGAAGTTCTTGCCCCCTAACACAACTCCTCTGCTCCAGCCCATGGACCAGCAGGTCATTTGTGACTTCAAAAACCTCTATATGAATGTTATTTTCTAGAGGTGTTTTGAAGTAACCTTGGACACATGGTTGATACTCAGAGAGTTCTGGGAAAAATATTTTAATATCCTCCATTGTGTTGTTACTCTCATAGATGAGGCCTGGCATGAAGTCTCTTACAAGACCATGAACTCTGCCTGAAAGAAACCGTGGCCGGAAGCTGTAACTCCAAGGGAGTTTGAAGACTTTGAGGATGATCCTGGTAGTCCAATGATGGAGCATATCTTGTCTCTGGGGAAGTCCATGGGCCTGGAGATCAATGATGAAAATGTCCAAGAGTTAGTGGAAGAGCACACAGAGCAGAGCTCAGCTCTCATGAGGTACAGGAATTTCAAACGGAGCAGCAACAGAGAGTGGCTGAGGAAATTTCTTCAGATCAGGAGGAGGGAAGGGAGGAAGCATCTACTGCACTGATAAAAGGATTTTGCGGTAAATGGGTTGAAGTTCCAAACTTTGTGGAAAAGTATCACCCAGACAAAGCTCTATCATGCTGAGCTGTAGAGCTGTTTAATGAATAGATAATGTCATAATTTTAAAACACTTTGAAAAATAGAAAGAAACAAGTTTCTCTTGATAGGTTTTTAGTGAAACTCCCTAAATCTGAGTCTCCAACATGTTTAGTGAAGCCAAGAACCAGAAAACAGAAGAAACCCCTGAGAAATTGCCTGAAATTGTCTTGGAAGAGGAGTCCTCTTCGAATAATTAACCCCTCTCCTCTGCTTCCTTCTCTACAGCACCACCATTGCATTATGCCATGGACTCCTCCCAGTACAAGTAAAGTTGAATTTTATTTTATTTTTATGTAATTAATTGCTTTTCTATCCATGTCTGTTTAATTTTAAGGTTCTGTATTACAAAAGAACCACATTGCTTAATAGTAGCCCAATAAAATGTGAAAGTTTTGGGGAACTTTCACAAATTATTCCTAATTACATTATTCTTATGGGAAAAAATTGTTCATTACTCATCTGTTTCAGCACTTACCATGAATTCTGAAATGTATCAACAATGAGTACCAAGGTACCACTGTACTTATTTGTTTGTAGTACGAGTTAAGTATATGTTGCTAATCAATAGATTCTCTCTGTTGGAAAAGTTTCACCTGTCTTGATAAAAATGGTTGACTGAAGGTAAGTCACAAAAGTCTTCTTTCCTTATTCCAACAAGGTATGTGCAAAAATATTTTTGGATATACAAAAAAGCATACACATACTTAAATCATCATTGTGGTATAAGTATTATATAAGTATATGGCCATGTGGGCCTTGTACAATATATATTGAGAAGTACAAAGGATGGGGGAATATGAATATATATAGGTATATATACATATATATACCTATATATATCAGACAAATAAAAAATACCTCATGACTCAAATTACAAAAAAACAGAACAGCGTATTCTACTCACATGGATACTATTCCCTCATGATTCCTTTTATAAGGTGTTTAATAAAATTTTGTTAAAGTGTACAAGCTCAGTTTACCTCCTTGAATACTCATTCTTAGGAAAGTCAGTGATGCATCTTACCCAGCCCCTCAACAACGAATCAGAGAAAAGTCTAACAGGCTTTAGAAAGTGAGGGAAGGAACTTTAGAAGAATTTACCTATTCTGTAGTAGTCAAAATAGAAGTTATAGAGCAATTGTCTACATAAGTGTGAGATGAACAAAGCAGTATTAACAACAAGAAGAACTAGCAAGGAAACATGGAATTCAAACTATACAGAGTAACTGTGGGTGGAAGGAAAGCGGGGAGACAAAGGAGAGAGAGACGGAGCTACATGACAAAGTTAAAGTGAAAGGCAGAGGGCACAGATTTTTAAATAAATGCAGGCCCAAGAGTGCATACATATTTCTAGTAAGAACAATTATTTTCTGTCTTTTAAAAACAAAGCAAGCATACTTTGAAAAGGGGTATATTTTACCTCTATTTCTCTGTGTTACTGCCTTGTATTCTGTCTTATGTACATTAGTTCTAATTTTAAAAATCATATAATACAAAATTATTAATTTAATTTTTAGTTTAGTATTTGCACTTATTCAATACATTTTGATAGTATGTTTGTGTATGCCAAGTTTGGCAGTTTGATTGTAATATTTTAGAAGGTAAAGAAAATGTAGTACTCCTCATACCATAATTGGACAGAACTTTTCATAATTGTACGTTTAATAAATGTTTAATGAGGATATATTTGCTCAACTTCCCTTAAGTAGCTAAAGTGTTTTATTTAAATAATCATTTAATTCTTATTGTGAAATAAAATAAGAGTGTTTGATGTTGACCTTTTTTTGATTTTTTAGGTTTTCAAATATTTATTATCACTACCAGAAGCAATTAAGTGAAATGGTTCTTATATCGCTTATGTTGGTTTTCTGCATAGTACAAATTCCATTAATGGCCACATTACGGTTAGTGCTTCTGGGTTTATCTAAATTAAATTGTATCCAATCATGTGTTTTTATAATAAGTTCCCAGAACAATTTTCAAACAGGCTTAAGGTATGTAGCTCAGCAACTGAGCAGCAGCATAAACAATTAAATAGCCCGGAGATGTAGGTTGTTTCCATTCGGTCCATTTACAATGGACCCTGATCATCTGCTTTCCACCCAGTTTCCTTCCCCACAATTTACTATCTCCAGAAACAGAATACCACAGAAAGTTAGTTAAATTCTAATTCATAATAGGATACAAGGAAAGAGGGAAAAAGTGTCATTTTAAAATTAGACAATCTTTCCGTGGTAGAGAAGGCCAATTAGAGAGATGAGAAGCTGGGACTTCTGTGTTAGACCGGAGCCTTCAGAATCTGTCCAGACTTCGAGATGAGGTCATTCGTATTTCAGGAGAAACAGCAGAGAAGGAGAAGAGAGGGAGAGATCCGACCATATGAATAAGTGGGTGTGGAGGGTGAGGGAGGGAGAAGCAAATGACTGTAGTGGTGACCAGATATTGTAGGCCCTTGAAAATCAACTGAAGTATAGACCTAATTTAAAGGAACTAGGAAACACTGCAATATTAGATTTCACAAATTTTATCCAGAGCTGGAGAGTTACAGTGTAAATATCACAACTTCTCATGATCATTACAAAGTGACTAACATTAAAATAAATATTAACATTTTTTAAAATTGTACTTATTTATCTTTAGAGAGGAAGGGAAGGAGAAAGGGAGAGAAATATCAATGTATGGTTGCCTCTCGTGCATCCCTTGCTGGGAACTGGCCTGAAACCCAGGCACGTGCCCTGACTGGGAATCTAACCACGGTTGTTCGGTTCACAGGCCCACGCTCAATCCACAGAGCTACATTAGCCAGGGCAATATTAACATTTTTTTCAGAGATAAATTTCAATATGTTATTTATTTAATTTGGTCTAATGCCTTTAAGTCAATTCTCTGAAGTCTTAAATATGAATACGGCTTATCTACACTTCTTTAGATACAGTTCTTTAGATAATATAGTATCCTCTTAGAAATAAAAAAATAGCTCATTTTAGGTCCTTATAATGAATGAATTATAATATCCAGTTTCACACTTTTATAAGTAGTTTCTAAACATTCTAAAAGATAATCCAAATAGACAAAATAGAAATATCTGAATAATATGACAGCATTTAAATGTTTTAAAATAATATTTATTACTAAAAAAAAACCTGTTACAATAATCAAGTAGTTAAGTCCACTCAGAAAAGGAAAAGCAAAGTAGTCTATTTATGCAGAGAAGCCACTTCTATGTTATCTCCCAGCACCTTATCACCTGACAGCACCTTACTGTGCACATTCTAAGTGTTGAATATATAATTACAAAGATTAGGTGACCTTTCACACCCTAGAAAACCTTTAATTAAGATTGCTTCATTAGATAGAGCAGAAACCACCCCACCAAAAAAAGAGGAAATGAATTACAAACTCTGAAAACCAATAAGACTAAAGATTAAAAATGATCTCAAAAAGTATCTGAAATATGAAACACCTGGCAAACACTATAGGTAATAAGAACAGTTAAAACATTTGTGAGTAAAGCTATTATGAAGAAAAACTGCAAAATTATAGATTAATGATAAAAAGAAAAATATTCACAATTTAGGAGGTAGGATATAATCAATAATCTTATGAAAGTACAATTTTTTTGACTGAGGTGGGGGAAAGGGTTTTCATCTGGATGAATCATTTAAAAAATTCTCTTAAAAAAACTGAAAAGGGGTTTGCCATGCCTGCTCCCTAGAACAGCTTATCAGGAGATGACCTTGTGATTATATTTAACACCTTTGATAAATATCAGCTACTGAAAACAGTTTGGGATTTAATATTTTTTCTCAACTATTTTATATTAGTTGAAAGAATATTTCTGTCTGAGAAGTAGAAACTAAATTTTTGACTGGTACAAATAAGAAAATACATATTCAGAGCATGTTATAATTAAATTAATGTAGTCATTCTTGTTTACCTGCTAATTTTACTTGAGGAAAGTATTCTTAATTTTTGTATATATTCATTTTAGGGTACACTTATTTTTGCATCTCAGACAGCCATATGTAAACTTTCTAGAGTTTATTAATAAACCTTATGTAATCTGTTTTGAGCTTAAGTAGGTGATGATGGGCCTAAGTTATAGTTCTAGCCTCTGTGTGGGATCAATGGCTTTGACAGTCATTCACTGATCACTACAAAATAGTTTATTGTAATCAGTTGACAGGAAATAGATATTTAAAACCTGTTGTCATAACATTTATCATATATCAGACAAATAATTTGAAGGAAAGCACTGTAGTGAAATATTATCAAAAATTGCTCTTGGAAACATAAAATATGTATTAAAATTAAAGTTTCACGTTCACCCAGAAATTTCACCTTGGAAGTTTATACCATAGTAGATGTAAAAGGGATTCGTAGACATATTTAACTAAATGAGTATACAGCTTGTCCCAGCACCATCTGGAAATAGGTTCTCGCAAAGTCCCAAGAATAGAAGGTCAGCAGTAGTCACAAAGGAGGAATTTAAGCAACAGTGACAGGATTTATTAGGACGCCCTTGAAAAGGCTGCCACATTCAATGAGGCACTTCCCTGGCTCTCAGCTGGTAGATCGGTTCTGGCCCTGAGTTACACCACACCTTATGCCTCATCAAGAACCTGGCAGTTTAGTCAATCTCACTGAGGGGGGAAATCCAGCTTCCATGGCTGCAGGTCCGCACTTGTCCCCACCAAGCGCAGGAAAAGGGCCACGGCCCAGAGCTGCCTGGCGATTACCCCACTAAGTGGTGCTCTAGGAGTCTAGCTTAGTCCCCGTTTCTGTCTTGACCTTAATCTGTGCTGCACGTTGTTTTAGAGCTTGCTAAAAAGAGACTGGGACCTTTTTTTAGGCTTCCTTATGTTTCCTGGGGTTTGGGAGAGAGCAAGCTTTCTTTCAAACCATCCTCTCTCTTTCCGGCTTTTCTTGAGCTTGCATGCTTATCCTACCAGATCTTGTTCACAGAGTTTAGTGTGTTTGTCTCCTTCCTTTTATCATCACCCTTTGGGCAGCTACTGATAATGTGCTGAGTGCTTCGTCTTCCTTCTATTTGTGGGGCAGATTCCACAGGGGTGACTGTACAGCTTAATCAGGATTAATCAAATATCTGCTTCTGATTGGCTCCCTCCCTCCCTTTTGGTTAATTTCTAACTTGCTAACTAACTACTGTAACAGAATTATGCCCTTAAAAAACAAAGAACTAAAAACAACAACAAATATATCCAAACGCAGAAATCCTGGCAGGGTATACAACAAATGGTTAGCCTTCGTTTGATAAAGGGATTGGTTAAAGAACGATGTGAAGAGAACTACATAAATTTCTATTCATCCATTTCTTCTATACCTTCTGAATTCCCACTCTCCGACAAATGTCATTTTAAGTGCTGATAATAGAGCAACAAAGAAAAGAAGCAAAGTTGTCCATAGGGGATTTACAGTTTAGTTGAGAAGACAGATGCTATATAAATGTTTTTAAATTAAGTATATATATTATGTCAGATAAATGTTTTGAACCAGATACAGTTATATGGAGCTGAGGAATGAAAGGGCATATTAATTTAGAATGAGTGCTTCTGAAAATATTAACAGTAGAGCAGAGATCTGAACATAAAGATTCATTCGTTGATTATTTTCACATATATTTTGTTATAATTTTAAATTAATCAAATAAATAAAAAGCATATTATACCAAGGACACCACAGATATCTAACCCAGACCACTGAACTGTAAACAAATGGGACCAAGACTGTAATAATAAACAAATTAGTGCAAATCCATTTCAGTTGCTAGAAAGATTATAAAGGATAATAGGGCTTGGTGTGCTCCAAGATCACCATTTATGTATGTGTTTGCTTTTCAAGGTTTAGAATGGTAACATTAAAAACAAATGAAACAGAACAATTAAAGAACTATTTCTATTCTCTTTTAGACATAGCAACTTCTTCCTAAAAGTTTTTAGGACTCCTGTTAGCCTGGAGCCTATTTAGTAAACCTTACCTATCCTTATTGCCTACACAACATTGCAATATATATGTATATGATTAAGCTTGTGGATATATATCCATCCCATAACTGGAAAGATTACTAGTCATAGTACTATCTGAATTGGAGGCAGGGGCATGTATTAGATAACATCCTACACAACTTTACAAAAATATGGTTTTTGGAATAGATTAAATTCAAGGCTTTCGCCTTTATTTATGTTAGCAAATCTGTTGCTATTTTTTGAATAAGTTTTCAAACCTTCAGGATGAAAATCTGTGGGGGTTACCTTGAAGAAATGTCCTTGAATATATTTTGAAATCAAACCTTTTTCTCTAGAAGCAGGTAAACCTCTTGGAAGGTATTTGCAGTATTTACAAGAACAGGACTTTAGGAAGCCCAGCATCCTTGGATTTAAAAGTTGGGTGTGTTACCTAGCAAATTGCACATTTGTATGAGGGGGGACCCCCAAAAGATAATTTATTTATAAAAAATTGTATATATTCCTACATATTTAAACATTAGCCACATTCAAAGTACTCTTCATTTGATGCAATACACCTATTGAAACATTTTTTACACTGCTCAAAATAGTTTTTGAACCCATTGATTTTGATGGTTTTTAGTATGTCTGTCATTTTTTTGTTTCACCTCATCCACATCAGCAAATGTTTCCTTTTGAGGGCTTTTTCAATCCAGGAGAAAAATAAGTTGCTTGGGGTGAAATCAGGTCAGTAGGGAGGGTAGAACATGGAGGTCATGTTATTTTTGGTCAAAAACTGCTGAACACAGCATAGTGTGGGCAGATGTGCTCATAAATCACCCATCTTTGAAAGAGTCTTCAAAAAAAAAATTCACTGAAGCCAAACACAGCCTCTCACAACACCACCAGCTGGTATGGAGCTACAGATGGGTTCTTAGAACCTTCACCTACTGGGGAAGCCTGTACTACAAGGGGCCCACTGTAGGAGATCATTCTGCATGGCATGGGCCCAGGTCACACTAGGAGATGCACAGGACCTACGCCCATGGATAGGTTCTCCTGTGGGGAATCAAGCCTGCAATGTGCCCAGGCCACTTTGAGTCTTGCTTTTTGCTAAAAACTCCCTCACCCGAATTTATGGCAAACATTTACTACAAAATAACTTCCTAAAATCCATGCTAAACCTTCCAAGGACCAGTGTAAGTGGTTCAAACACTCTTGCCTTTTCATTAGCAAGTATCCCTCTTCTCTGATGTGATTAGCGGCATTGGCTCCTTTGTTTTCTGTAAAAGGTAACCACCTAAAGAAAACCTGGGAGTAGTAAATAGGACCATCATGTAATGTGCTGAGAAACCCAATAAAGGCCGTTCATGGCAAGGGCCAAGGCTTTTGCCCACCTTGAGAGAAAAGCCATGCTGTCCCTTTTCCTCCACCAGACTTGGTAGTCCATGTCAATGTCTCATTTCATCCATAATGATTTGGACACTGAGGGCCGGTGTCCACATCAGCCCACACTCCAGAAGATAATTCTGTTTTTGTGGGGTCGCCCTCATGTATCATATTACCACACAGGATTTGGTGGAGATCAAAGAAGATATTTGTGGGAATTCATGATGAAGACTCAGATATCAATATAAGAAATTATTATTTATTACTATATAAGTGTTTTGTTAGATTTTAATTCCTAAATCAAATGTTATTATTTTCACTCTGTAGAAATTTGTCCAGAACACTAGAATACAGAATATTTTTTAGAATTCTGTAGATATTATGCATTTCATGCAATTATTAGATTGAAGGAAAACAGACCACATGAATGAGTTGAAAACTTTAAATAACTTTTATTTTTTGTATTTAAGTTATAGGATTTTCTATAGAAAATATCATAATAGGAATGGAAGTAAAAACTTGACTCTGTAAATTAAATTATTATTATTTTATGTAATAACTAAAACACTCAGTCTTTCACTTTGAACAGAGAATGTTCTGTTGTCAGAATTTAAAGCCTCAGGTTTTACATTTACTCAGAGCAAGGGGAAATGCCTTGGTGCCCACTGAGATCAAATGGACTCACTCTAAATGAATATTTTTGGCACAACTAAACAGATCATGTAATTAGTTATGAATTCAGCTATTTTGTGATGCTAAATAAAAGTAGATTTGTTTATAAGTTTCTCAGAGATATCTATGATTACTGGTTTGGGGCATGGGAACAGCTGAAATAGGTACTAAGAGGGAACACATATGTCTGAAGACTCTAGTTATAATTCTGAGTGATAATGATTAACTGTTTTTTTTGCAACTTAAAATATAAAAATAAAGAAACAAAAGTGAATTTGTATATGGTTTTATATATAGTTACATTACATATATATTTTCTAATATTTCTGCTTGTTCTTGGAACTTCAAAAAAGTCACTAAAACTCAATCAAAATGGCATTCTATTATGTGACTAAGGAGATATCATGACTGAGTTAGGTAAGATAAAATATAATTAACTCAGAAAATATATCTAGTAGTAGAATAGATCTTATATTTTGTTATTTAAAGTTGCTAATCTAAGATAATATTTACCCTGACTCTAAAAGCTGTTTTATTTTTCTATTTAGGAAATAGAAAATAGTAATAAATAAATAGATGCTTATAATAAAATAAAAAGAATATTTGAAATCATCAGTAATGCACTGTATTGTCAAAGTAGAGAGAGGTTTCTGGTTATTTCTTCATTTCCAATTTTCTTATTTTGAAAATAGAAAATTTCTTAATAAAATAAGTAAATTCATATGGAACAACAAAATAGAAGTCAAGGAGAAGTTGTTTCTTAATATATTGTATAGAAAGAACTTTGTAACTAGGATTTATAATTTTGGAAAACCTCAAAATTTGTCACATAAAACTTTTGATATTTTGCAATCATTGGTAATCACTTTAATAAGTTTTTGTTTAAATGTTTAGCTTACAGAGAGTCAAAATTACAAAAAATTATCTTAAATAATTTCTTATAAATTCTACAGTTTTGAAGTTTGACTGGTAAGAACAAAATAGATACCTGTTTTTGCATACCTTTTTTTCTCCCTACTCTTTATATTCTTATTTATGATGATTTATTATGGATATTATTTTTCTTCTCAAACTTCTGAAATAAAAATTACTTTCAGCTTTTGAATTCATGCTTTTATGGTAAGAAAGTTTTTTTAAAAGAGAGCCTTTTTTGTAAGAAAATTGGTCTAAAAGAATTATAAATATAATTTAAATATATTTGTTAATTGTATGAATTCTAGTAACCAAAACAACCCTATAGAGAGACAAGGAAAAGAAACAAGTGACATAAAAATGTTATAATTACAAAACCCATAATAATGAATTGTAAAAATTAATAAATTCAGTACTGTTGTTACTTACCAGAAGACAAGGTAGGGAAAAGCACTCAGGTAGAGCAACAACATAAAAAAAATGACAGAAAAGAATGAAGATAGTTTAAGGGACATATAGGACACATGAAACACAATAGTAATTGCATCATGGGGTATCAGAAGATAAAGAAAAACTGAAAGGGGTAGAAAACCTGTTTGAAAAAATAATGAGAGAAAATTTCCCTAATCTGATGAAGGACAAAATCATACAAGTTCAGGAAGCATACAATGTCCCAACCAAGATGAACCCAAGGAGGTCCATTCCAAGACACATTATAATTAAATTGACAAATTTAAAGACAAAGAAAGAATGTTAAAGGCAATAAGGAAGAAACCGATAGTAACATACAAGGGAGCTCTGATAAGGCCTTGAGCTTATTTCTCAACAGAAACTCTAAAAGCTAGAAAGGAATGGTATGACATATTCCAAGTAATGAGAAGCAAAGGCCTGCAACCAAGGCTACTCTGCCAGCAAGGGTGTCCTTTAAAATGGAAGGTGAAATAAAGTCCTTCCCAGGCAGCTACTTCCCCCCAAAAAGGCTGAAAGAGTACATCTGCACCAAAACCAGCATCACAAGAGATGCTAAAGGGACTACTTTAAGAAGATGAAGAAAAAGAGAGAGGTGGGTAACATGGGTACAAAGGGTAAAAATGGCAATGAGTGAATAGCTATCAATAATAACCTTAAATGTAAATATATTAAATGCTCCAATCAAAAGACATAGGATAGCTGAATGGATAAGAAAACATGACCCACATATATTCTGTCTATGTGCCCACCTCAGAACAAAAGACCTACATAGCCTGAAAATAATGGAATGAAAAAAATAAAAAATCCAAGCAAATGGACAAAAAAAAAAGCTGGGGGAGCAATACTTACATCAGACAAAACTGACTTCAAAAAAGTGTCATAACAAGATAAAAACAAGGTCACTATATAATACTAAAAGGAGTATTCCAACAAGAGGATGAAACTCTTGTAAACATATATGCACCCAACATAGAAGAACCTAAACATATAAGGAAAATATTGACCAACTTTAAGAACAAGATCAACAGCAATCCAGTCGTCATAGGGCATTTTAACACTCACTGTCAAAAATGGATAGATCTTCCAAACAAAGAATCAACAAGGATATTTTGGCATTGAACAAAACTCTGGACCAAATGGACTTGTTATTTACAGAATATTTCACCCCCAAGAATTAAAATATGCCATATTTTGCCACATATAATGTACACTTGTGTTTTTGGACCAAAATTTCAGGAAAAATTTATACATTTTAATTTTAATTCATTTTTATTTATTTTATTTAAATATTTTTATTATAAAGGAATTTTAGCATTTTTATCTTATTATGGTATAAAAATGTTATTTAACAAATAATTACAAAACACAATAACAGGCAAGGTATTTTCAATATTATTCATGTATAATATATATCTTTATATTTTCCTCAAAAATTGAGACAAAAAGTGCACATCATACATGGCAAAATATAGTACGTTCTTGTCAAATGCACATAGATCATTTTCAAAGATAGACAATATGGTAGGACACAAAGCAGGATTCAAAAGATTTAAGAAAACTGAAATCATGTCAAGCATCTTCTCAGACTATAATGGCTTGAAACTTGAAACCAACCTCAAGAAAGGAACTCGAAAACAATCAAATGCAAGGAGACAGAATAACATGTTATTAAATAATGAATAACATTCAAAGAAGAACTAACTCCTATTTTCAAAATTACTCCAAAATATTAAAAAGGAGCAAAGACACCCAAACTCTTTTTATAAGGCCAGTATTATCTTAATTCCAAACCAGATAAAGGCATAACAAAGAAAGAAAACTACTGGCAATATTGCTGATGAGCATAGATACTAGAATCTTTAACAAAATATTAACAAAGTGAATCCAGCAATACATTAAAAAGGTTATATACCATGGTCAATTAGGATTCATCCCAGGGATGCAGGGTTGATACAATATTCATAAATTGATAAATGTAATACACCACATAAAGAAAATGAAGGACCAAATTCACATGATCATATCAACAGATGTTGAAAAAGCATTTGATAAAATCTGGCACTCATTTATGACAAAACACTCAGCAAAGTAGAAATAGTGGGAGCATACACAAATGTAATAAAGAACATATAGGAGAAACCTACAGACAACATTATACTCAGCAGGCAAAAATTAAAGCTTTCCCCTTAAGATTAAAAAAAAAAAAAAAACAAGACAAATATGTCTGCTTTCAGCATCTCTATTCAACATAGTATTGGAACTTCTAGCCACAGTGATCAGACAAGAAAAATAAACAAAAGTCATCCAAATAGAAAAGGAGGAAGTAAAACTGTTATTATTCACAGACAACACAATAGTGTACATAGAAAACTCTATAGGTTCCTCCAAAAACCACTCGACCTAATAAGTAAATTTGACAAAATTGTGGGATACAAAGTCAACATTCAGAAATTGATGGCATTCTTATACACCAACGATGAAGTATTAAAAAGAGAAACTAGGGAAAAAATCCCATTCGCTACTAACAACAAGAAAAATAAGGTAGGAATAAATTTAACCAAGGAGGTAAAAGGCCTGTTCTCAGAAAACTACACAACTCTGGAGAAATAAATTAAGGAAGACACAAATAAATGGAAGCATGCACTATGTTCATGATTTGGAAGAATTAATGTTTTTTTGAATGTCCACACTACCATTCTGCAGAGCAATCTGTAGATTCAATGCAATTCCTTTTAAAATACCAATGGCATATTTCGCACATCTAGAACAAACACTTCAAAAATGTATGTGGAACCAAAAAAGACCCCATAGAGTCTCAGCAATTTTGAGGAAGAAGAACAAAATAGGAGGCACCACAATACCTGATATCAAACTATTCTACAAGGCCACTGTAATCAAAATGGTCTGGTACTGGCATAAGAACAGACATATAGAGCAATGGAATAGAATAGAGAGCCCAGAAATAAACCCTTGTCTCTATGGTTAATTAATTAATATATGGTTAAAGGGGGCATGAGCATACAAGAGAGTAAAAATAGCCTCTTCAACAAATGGTGTTGTGATAATTGGATTAGGACAAGAAAAAAAAACGAAACTAGACCATCAACTTACACCATACACCAGAATAAACTGAAAATGGATAAACAATTTAAATATGTCATGATACCATAAAAGTCCCAGCAGAAAACATAGGCAGCAAAATTTCAGACATCCCATGTAGCAATATTTTTGCCAACATATCTCCTAGCATGACAGAGATAGAGAAAACAATAAACAAATAGAGTACATCAAATTAAAAGGCTTCTGCACAGCTAAAGAAACCATCATCACAATGAAACGGAACCATCTATATGGAAGAATATGTTCACCAATGATACATTGGACAAGGGTTTAATCTCCATATATATATATATGGTTCATGAACCATATATATATATGGCTCATATGATTCAGCACAAGGAAGAAAGACAATCCAAATAAAAAAATGGGCAAAGGACCTGAAGAAACAGTTTTCCAAGGAGGACATATAGATGGCCAATAGACATATGAAAAGACGCTCAACATCACTATCTGTCAAAGAGATGCAAAGTAAAACTACAGTGAGATATCACCTCACTCCTCTCAGAATGGATACTATCAATAGATCAACGAACAACAAGTGCTGGTGAGGATGCTAAGAAAAGGGATCCCCAGGGCACTGTTGGTGGGAATGCTGAGGGGTGCAGCCACAGTAAAAAACTGTGGAATTTCCTCAAAATCTAAAAATGGAACTGTCTTTGAGCCAGTGATTTCACGGTTGGGAATATACCCTATGAATCCAGAATTGCCAATTCAAAAGAATTAATGCACCCCTATGTTCATAGTAATGCTATTTACAATAGCCAAGTGCTGGAAACAGCCTAAGTGCCCATCAGTAGATGAGTGAATCAAAAACTGTGGTACCTTTACACAATGGAATACTACACAGCAGAAAGAAAGAACTGTGGTACCTTTTGTGACAGCAGGAATAGAACTGGAAAATATTATGCTTAGTGTACTAAGCCAGTTGGTAAAAAAAACAAATACCATATGATCTCGCTCATAAGAGAAATCTAATGAACAAAATAAACTAATGAGCAAAACAGAACCAGAGGCATAGACAAATGAAACAGACTGAAAGAAGGCAGAGAGGAGAGGGGAGGAAGATAATGGTGGAAAGAATGGGAAGAGACTAGTCAATGAACATGTATGAGTCACCCATGGACAACAGAGTGGGAATTGACTGTGGGAGCCAGGGGTGGGCTGGACAGAAGAGGGCAAAGGGGGATAATTTGGGACAAATGTAATAGAATAACACTACGTATTTTTTTTTAAAGACATGTTCGTAAAAAGGAACAATAGATTGACAAAAATAATAAAAGTAAAATGCAAGCACAAAACACTGCACAGTTTAACAACAATGTGAATACACTTAATACTGAATGGCTCACCTAAAATTGCCTAACATAGTAAACTTATTATTATGTGCGTTTTACCACAGTTAAAGGAATAACAAAACTATTGTGTACTATATAATTCCATTTATATAAAGATGTTCAAGAAGAACTAACACTGATCTATAGGGCAGAAGTCAAACTAGAAATTACCTCTGGCTAGGGTATATTTGTTATCTGTGAAGAAAGTAAAAGAGATTTCCTATTAGAAAAGTTCTACATTTTAATCTGGGGGATGGATCAAAGGTCATTATATATTTATGTGTTATATATACTGTTTATCTATCTATCTATCTATCACACCTAATATTTGGTACTTTCATATATATGTGCAAAATATCAAAACAAAGCAGAGATAAAGAACTTAGAAAATAAGTGGAGAAATAAAAATGAGATGAATTGAAAGCTAACAGAAGTCAGGAAAGATGTGTAAGAAAAAAATGGACATTATAACAATGGGTCAGGTTGAAAATAAAAGTCATGCTAGCACCTAGTAAAAGAAATAGAGACTAGGGATGAAAAAAGTAAGCAAAATGAAATTAAGCAAAATGTTTAAAAGAATCAAAATGTGAGTGGTGACTACCTGGGTGTTAACCTTTTGAGAATTCAATTAGCTATACATTTACTATTTGTGTGGTTTTCTATATGTGGAATATACTGTCAGTAAAAGTGTTTCCTAAAATTAAAAAGAAATAAAGCTTCAGGTACTTGTGGGATAATTTCAAAGGTTATACATGGAACTGGAGACAGTGAAAGAAGGAAGAGGTAAAATGAGTCAGAAAACTATTTGAAGGAATAATGGTGGTTTAAAATACCCAATATGTTGTGAAAGACAAAGTTTATAGACCATATATATATATATATATATATATATATATATATATATATATATAAACATATATATATATGGTTTATATATATAAAAAACCATATATATATATAAAACCATATTTATGGTTTATATATATATGGTTTATATATACAGCTTATATACATATAAACTGGTCAAAACTAAGGATAGAACTCTTGAATGAAGCAAAAAAAGGATATATTACATACAGGGATCTTTATTTAAATTTCCACAGCCACCTCGCCAGAAATGATGGAGTGTAGAGGGCTAGAAACCATCTCTGAAGTGGTGAATGAAATAGAAACAAAGATATCCTCGGAAAGCGTCTTCGTGTCAGACCAAAACTGCACTCCTGAACGAACCTGCTAAGGATGGCCTTCAAGATGAAAGGAAATATAAGTCACATTTTCATGAGGGAATGAAAAGTGCTGGAAAATGTGAACATGAGAGAAAATACAAAACATATTTTACTGTTTTCAATATCTTTAAAATACATATGATTTTAAAGCAAAAATTATAATACCATAGTCTTGATTTTAATGTATGTATGTTAAAGCTAAGTAGACTGTATAAATATAAAGAAGATTGTTGGTCAACCCTAAAATAAATAAATAAACATATAAATAAGCTATGAGCTAGAGCTAAAATAAGAAGAGATAAATTAAAATAAAATTCTATAATATAGTCCCCCCCGAAGACAGGACAGAGCAACCAAAACCAAGGTAGTTAAGTAAAGAAGTCAACAAATAAATACTTTTTTTAACTTTCCCAAATAAGAGCACTTTTTTCCTTAATTGGTATTTTACCAGATACATATGTATCAAGCATACATTTCCAACACAGGCAAGCAACTATGAATGGTCTCGGTAACAGGGGCTGAAAAATATAATGAAATAGAGATGAATCGCAAGTTCTGAATATGAACTCAATATGTTTGAGGTTTAAAGGAAAATTTATATGGTCATACAACTGAATGAGAAATGGAAATTAATTATCAAAAATAATATAATTATAGGTATGTAGTAAAAAGATACCTTTGTAATGATGGGAAAAGAAAATATTATCTAATTATAAAATCTACACGTTGTTTACCATTTGCTTTGGAATTTTCATAATGTGAAAAACTTACCTTCACTACTTGATTAGAACAGAATACCTTCCAAATCATTACAATAGAGTAGGATAAGCAACACTTACCTCTATGCTAAAAGACAGAAAATAGAGTTTCATCCTAAAAGTCCAAAAACAGAGATAATAAAACATTGGTGCAGTGACACAAATATCAGGAATGAAAATAAGTTAAAATTGGTTCCATCTTTAAGAGCTGATCAGAAAATGTAATAGAAAACTTGAAAATCAAACTAGAATACCAAATTACTATTAAAATATTATATCAAGCAGTCAGAAAAATATTAGGAATGGAAAATTTTTTATTACAAATCTGTATGTCTATCTTTATGCCAGTACCATAGCATATTATGCACTTAAAATATTAAGAGGGTAATTCTTAAGTAAAATGCTTTTCACAAAAAGTATTTTTATTGTTGTTCAGGTACACTTTTCTGCCTTTTTCCCCCAACCCAGCCCAACATCCCAACACCCCCCACCTCCCACCCCTGTTTCCACCACCCCCTTGTTTTTGTCCATGTGTCCTTTATAATTGTTCCTGCAAACCCCTAACCCTTTTCCCCTGAAAATTCCTCCCCTCTCCCCTCTGGTCACTGTCAGCCTGTTCTCTATTTCAGTATCTTTTGTTATATTTTGCTTGCTTGTTTGTTCCATTGATTATGTTCCTGTTAAAGGTGAGATCATATGGTATTTGTCTTTCAACACCTGGCTTATTTCACTTAGCATAATGCTTTCTGGTTGCATCCATGCTGTTGCAAAGGGTAGGAGCTCTTTCTTTCTATCTGCTGCATAGAATTTTTTTCACAAAATTAATCATCAAATCAAATAAACAGGACAACTTTTGAAGGTATTGGACATGTGTATTTTTGTGATGCTATCACAGGTGCATGCCTCTGTCCAATATCAAATTGTATACATTAAGTGTGGGCAGTTTTTGTAATCAATTATACCTTAAGAAAGATGCTTTAGAAAAGAATCTACAGTCCATTCTCTTCTTTATGTAATCTGAAATCTATTCATTGATCCAGGCCATGAGAGAGGCAGATATATGATTGCTTCTCACTGGAGTTCCTAAGTTATCTTTGTCTGCAGTGCATCTGGTGAGCAGTCATTGGCTAAACTGAAAAACCCTAAGTGAATGAAATGAGAATACTGCTGTGATTTCAATTTTCTTGAATTCATTGAAGCTTGTTTAGTGACCTATCGTGTGGTCCATCTTTGAAAATGTTCCATGTGCATTTGAAAAGAATATGTATTTTGCTTCTTTGGGATGAAAGGCTCTACATATATCAGTTAAGTCCATTTCATCTAGGGAATTGTTCAATGCCACAATATCTTGTTGATATTTTGTTTGGAAAATCTGTCCATTTTTGACAGTGGGGTGTTAAAATCCCCTACTATAATTGTGTTGCCATCAATATCTTTCTTGAAGTCCTCCAATATTTTCTTATGTATTTGCATGCTCCTATATTATGTGAATATATATTTACAATGTTTATGTTTTCTTGGTGGATTCTTCCCTTGAGTATTAGGAAGTGACCTTCTGGGTCTCTCTTTATGGCTCTTCTTTTGAAGTCTGTTTTGTCCAATATGAGTATTGCTACCCTGGAAATACTCATTTTTTTTTATTCTGCTGCTGGGATTGCACCCTAAGAGCTCTGAAACACCAATCCAAAAGAACCCCTATGCACCCCAATGTTCATACAAGCACAGCTTACAATAGCCAAGTGCTGGAAGCAATCTAAGTGTCCATCAGTAAATGAGTGACTCAAAAAACTATGATACATTTACGCAATGGAATTCTATGCAGCCGAGACAAAGAAGGAGCTCCTACCCTTTGCAACAGTATGGATGGATCTGGAGAGCATTATGCTAAGTGAAATAAGCTAGGCCGTGAGGGACAAATACTGTATGATCTCATGTTTAACTGGAACATAATCAACAAAAGAAAAAAGCAAACAAAATATAACCAGAGATATTGAAATTAAGAACAATCTAACAATAGCCAGAGGGGAGGGAGGAGGGCACAGTGTGGGGAAGCATTTTCAGGAACTACTATAAAGGGCACATGGACAAAACCAAGGGGGAGGGTGGAGGCAAGGGTGGGAGGTGGGTTTGGGTGGGGTGTGGGGGAAGGGTGGCTAGAAAGTGCAGACAAATGTAATTAAACAATAGTAAAGTAATTAGAAAAAGGAATACTGCTATGAGAATGGCGTTAGAAATCTGATTGTATAGTTTTTGTGTTTTAGAGATACAAGTAACATTGTTTTAGTCCAGACCTCATGAACCTTAAGTTGATTTTGGTTGTTGTTGTTCTCATATTTTCATTATTAGAAACATGAAACCAAATTTGGAATCCACCTCTAATAACTGTGCAGAAATACCTGCATTTTGTGTACATTATTCACTCAACAGTCCATAATATTTTTCAATATCTCTTCCTATTTTCATTAATAAATCAAGTCATTTTTAACATTAGCTAAGGGTCAAATATTATTTTTTCTTAATACATAATGTTAGATGTATTCAGTGATAAAAGTTAGAAAGCAAATCAACTAGCTCAAAAATACTCTTAGGTAAGTAAATATACTTTAACTCTCTGATACTACCAAATTTTTATAATCTGGAGCATACCAAAATTTGATGTCACAATAATAGAGGGGATTTTCCCTGATGTGTTTTGTACTATGTATTTTCTTTTCTTCAGTGTGCTTATAGTACCAGGCTTAACTTATACAATTGATTATCAGCTATGTCAGTAAAGAAGGACATATTCTTCAGACAGTGATAATATATATGCGATGCACAAAATTCAGATATTAGAAGGTTTCACTTTATTACTTCTCTTCCCCAAAAAACTCTTCTCTCTAAACTTAACTATGTCATTATTTTTGTCTCATCTGCTTGTCCAGCTATTGCATGGACAGAATCAAAACTAAAAGCAAAACCAAGTGTCTTTCTATGTACTCACATCTCAATGACAAAACCTACAGTTCAGCAGGGATGGGTGAAATTTGGCAATAAAATAGTGACTCTACCTCCAGTATTTCTTGAGGCTTTTGGAGGTGGGACAAACCCTATCTAGACTTTGGCCGTCTACTACAATTCAAGAACTCAGCCTGATCCATTACTATTTTTATAGTGGCATGATGAATATTTCATTTTTGCTATGTATATATTTTTGTAATTTTTGGCAGTTGTTAGATTTTCTTTTTGTTATTATCACAATGAATTTAGTCCTGCTTGTATGATTTCTCACAAATATGTTCCATTACTGAAACCTCCTAATTTCTTATGGCCAAAAGTTAAAGTTAGAGATCTTTATTCTCAGGTTTATCTACTATGATTCATTGGTGAGTTGCAAAGGTAAAGTAATTCACAGCTAAGTAACAGGGGAGTAGGCTATTATTACAATATATATTTGTGTATTGGCCTGAAACATAGACTTTAACTTGGAATTAAAATATATTTATCTTAAGAGGTAAATGTAAAATATTCTATATAGATGTTTTAAGAATCACATGAAGTCCTCCAACAGGGAAATTTCTTTCTCTCTTTCTCTCTCTCTCCCTCTCTCTCTCTCTCTCTCTCTCTCTCTCTCACACACACACACACACACACACACACACACACACACAGATAATAGTATGAAAAATGAAAGGTCAAAACAAACTATGAAAATAAAACTTGCTTGTAAACCAAACTAAAGTATAAAATGATACAGGCTTTTTTTCTTGGAGTAATAATCCTGGTGTGTTTTGGCCACAAAGGGCCTTAATCATGTGGAATCAATAAACACAGATTCAAAGACATTTGCAAGAATTCCAAATAAAACTTCAAATCCTTTGCCAAGAGCAGGGAACTTTCTCACAAGGTATTTTATTTTTAACCTGGCAAATTGATGTGAAAGAAAGGTTGTTTCACGAACAGGATCATGATTTTAAGCTTCAGATCTAAGGGAGTTCAACTTGGGATGACAGAAGGTATTAATAGTGTGTAATTCATAGTAAATTAAAAGCCCACCACCTAATTCAAAGCTTCTCAATGTTTATTGAAAAATACACACAAAGAAATTTAAAGAGAAGTGAAACAAGTCTCCTTTATTACTGTAATGTAAGTTCACTAAAAAAATCATCAAAATAAAATAAATCAAAATTAAATATTATAAAATAATTGAGAAGTCATATTTTACATAACTAGTACTTGATTCCCCATATATAGAATGTATATTATCAAATCATTAAGATCAGACCTTTTACAGGATGGAAATATTTAAACTCTTATACATATTTCTGACTTTTAACTGAAGTGTATGTATGTAATGATTCTACCCGTATAGGTAGATAATTATAAAATTATCTTGTCAATTTCAAAAAAAATAATAATTCACCATTTATTTAAGGTTATATTTTCTATATAGTGTTTTCATTCAAATGAAACTAAAATATTATTGTACCTAATTTTTTAAAGTTTGTAGAAGGAGCCATTTGCATTTGAAAATTTTGTATCTGACATACTCAAGTTCAAATCATTCTCTTTCATAATTTCAGCCTTATAAATTATTCAGAAAGATATTTAACTTTTCTGAATATCTCCAATTATTTTTTTACTATAATTTTGAAGTTTGGAGGTCAGAAGTTCTGGTACTTGAACAAAATAGAATTGTAAGTTCTCAGTTAGTGTGTATTGATGTCATTGTGGGAATGATCAGTAAGCATGGATTTTTAGAAATTATTTAGTCAGATAATAACAAATTTATTTTTATTACAAATATTTTTCAGAATGCATGAAAACACCAACATTTATAGTTTTAATTGGTTGTATATTATCATTACTGTTTGTATTTAGTTTCACCATATCAGTTTGTAACTTCCAGTGTTTGTTTACAACATCTCTATAAATAGTTGTGAAATTAACCAAGGACATGCATGTTGAAAAAAATCAGAGCACTCTCTTTGTATCCAATGGCATATAATATGAATTGTGCAAGTTGCTACTGGCTGTGTTATCATCATGAGAAATGTAAATGTCCATGACAAACATTGTATGCCTTAGACAAAGGTGAAGCATCCCTAAATAAAAGTGACTCAGATCATGGGCAGCTCAGATAAAATTAATGTGAATGGATGCATAAAAGTGGCATGTCCTTAGAATGATATCCTTAAAAATGTCACATTATACTACAATTGGTTAGGTGGCTAAAATAATTGATGCTGAATTTTCCCATGGCCATTTGAATGGGAAAGCAATAACAAATGACATGGTCATGGTTTTATTGAGATGTGATTGATATGAAATAAATTGTGAAATAAATAAATATATTTACAGTGTACAATCTGATAAGATTTGACATGTGCATATAGTTGTAGAGCCAACACCACATCAAACAATAAATGCATATTCATCATCCCCAAAAGTTCTCATGCCCCTTTCTATCCCTGCCTCTACCAGCCACAGCCAATCACTGACTTGCTTTCTTTTTCTATAGATTAGTTTGTATTTGCCTAAACTTTACATAAGTGGAATTATATACTATGTACTTTTTTTTGAGGAAGAGCTTTCTGACTCTTTCCATTCAGCATGCTTTTGAGATCCATTTATCTTGAATATGTCAATAGTTAATTATTTTATTGCTAAGGAGAATTCCATTTGTATTCACCCACTGAAGAGTTTATGGACATTTGACTTGTTTTCATTTAGGGGCTATTAGAAATAAAGCTACTTAAAATATTCATGTATAAGTCGTTGTATGCTTCATTCCTATTCAGTAGACTAGGAGTAGAATAGCTGGATAATGTATTAGGTGTATGTTTAACTGTAAGAAAACTGTCAAATTATTTCCCTTATTGGTTGAACCAGTTTAGTTATTATCAGTAATGAAAGAGAGTTTCAGACTCTTCACATCTTCATTAGCATTCATTATGATTAGGCTTTATAAATTTAGTCATTGTAATAGTGTTGCATTCATATTTCCATGTGGGTGTAATCTACACTTCCCTCATGTCAAAAGTGCTTGAACCAGCATCTTTTTGGGTGCATTATTCACCATCCTACATACTTTGCTGAGGTGTCTGTCCACATGCCTATTTTTAATGGCCTTCTTTATATACCATTGACTTTTGAAAACTTTATATATATTCTGGATAAAAGTCCTATATCAGATATAGGAATCAAAAATATTGTCACCTAGATTTTGCTTTGTGTTTTCACTGTTTTGTAAGTCTCTTAAGAAGAGTAAAAGTGGTAAGTGACTTTTTGTAATCTGAATTTTAGGTAATACATTTATTCTTGGTAAAAGTACAAAAACTAATAATGTCTGGAAAGAATATCAAACTGCATACAGAAACTCCACATGCATGTACACACAATGTCAGAATGGTTTACAAAACAGGCCTAAGAAGCTTTAATGGTGGGGGAGAGTGAAAAGCAATGTCAAGGGACTGCAGGAGCATACATTTATAAATGATAATATTTGCCAAAGTAAGCTGTATTCCCGAACTGTTAAATATAAATTAATTCCCAAATACTGATTTTCTAAAATCCACACTATTAGAAACTTGGTATATATTTTTTGCAATTGTATAAATGCATTATTAAAAATGCCTAACTCATAATTTGATAGACCCAGGTGCCAATAATGTCTTTACTGGGTTCTGAAGCCTAAGTCACTGTGAGCTCTCATTATTTTCCCTGATTCCAATACCTTCCATCAAAAGTGAAGTCCAGAAGAGGACTGGGCCAGGATTTGTGTTAGTAGTAGTGTCTTTATGGGACAGAGGTTCTATGACAATCAAGGTAGAAGATACCTGAAATAAGTTACTACTTAAAATAAATTGTCATAATTCATGAATCGTTTTTCAATGAAGTGTTCTGAGCTGTAACTTCCTTGATAGCTCGAAAAACATTAATAGAACGCCTTTTGTAGTGGGTTTTTGAAAATATGTCTGGCAAAAATGAAATTAGATCTTCTTTATTCACTGTTACATCTTCATTTTCCTTTATCTAACTAATGGTCTTTTTAATGAAGGTTGAATTATTAAAAAGTACCAAACTAGACTGAAAAAAATTAGGAAAAGTTTAAAATAAGCTTTTATCTATTTGGAGATTGGGTGTACATGTATGCATATGTGTGGCCTGCCAGAAGATATCCAGTCATGTAATGTGAAAAATAGAGACAGCTGTTGAAGAAGAGGCAAGATACAACAAACATTGCACATAGGACAAGGATGCCTCAGTTCCCCTCAAAGTAGGCACCTTGGGACCTCACATGGTTTTCCCAATCACCAGCAGCTGCCCAGTTGTATTTTCCTCAATCTCATCGATGGTCTAAAATCTCTTCCCTTTCAAAAGTGATTTTAGTTTTGGGAAAGTCAGAAGTTGCAGGGCACCAAATCTGTACTGTAGGGTGACTGAGTCACCTAGGTGATTTTATGTTTCACCAAAAAACTCTGCAAGAGAAGTAATGAATGGGCGGACACATTGTCATGATGAAGCTGCCAATCACCAGTTACCCATAGCTGTGGTCTTCTGAATCATCCTAATAGTTTCCACAGAGGAATGCTCAAGCTTAATTCAAAATTTGATGCAGATTCATTGCTCTGCTCACACAGTCGTTTTGAATGCCACAGCCGCACAGTACGCATGCTCACTCAAGGACATCTACCACCCCCACAGACTAGTAGAGTGAAGTCATCATTGTTCATACATGTACATTCCAGTCCATGTGGTTAGCAGGTTACATTGATGCTGCACAAACCATTCTCATTATATTAACAATGGCTGAACCTTTCCTGGACAACCTTTGTATGTGTATGTGTGTGTGTAAATATATATATAAATATATATATGTGTGTGTGTGTGTGTGTGTGTGTGGCATTATATATGCCATTCTACAGAAAAGAAGAATCTATAACTACTTTGAAAGACTTTCATTTGGCAGTTTGCTATTTTTAATAGATGCTGCATCATTTAATAAGTAGAGACATGAAGGGTTTATTGACTTATATAGTGTTCATTTAAGGTTTTGGGAATAAGAGAAGAGCAGAATTCATATTTGGGGGGGACAATAATGTTTTCCATTTTTTCACATTCTGTACCCTGCCTAAAATTCTTGCTCCCCATTGAAGAATACCAAAGCTATACCTCTACCCTCTGGGAAAGAAGAGAATGGGGGGAAAGGAAACACATATACAGAAAGAAATATGGTAATTATATGGAGGGGATGAATGATAATAATAATGATTCAAAATAAGCAATGCTGGTTATAATAAGTAAGAAATGAACACTTAATTATTGTCAGTTACTGAAAAATAGATCTTTGATGGCCCAGAATCGAATCTAAACCTCTTAGTTTGTCTAGAACAGTCTTAGTTGGTGACTTTTCTTCTGTCATAACATTCGGCTTAATGTGCATTGTGGATTCCCTGTTTCCTAACGAAATATTACTAGTTGTAATAAAATAAGTCAGAATGAGGTTAATAATATTATAGATGTGCCTTTTATACCTCAAATTGTCTGCTGTGTTTTCAACTGGTAAAATGTTAGACACAACCGCAGTGAACATGCATCTGAATATGGTACATAATTAAATGAGAGAGACCAGGGTGGCTGTTTTCACTTTTATCTGACACACATTAGAATTTGCAAAAGTGAGAAACACTGCATTGAACTGCTCATATGTCAGGGTTAATTTGTTATTGAAACATGTCTCATCCTATCTCACTACTATTAATTCTTCCTGAAAATCTTCATAATGTACTGGAGCTTTTATGTAAATGTGACTACTAGAAAAAAATGTCTATAACGGACAAGTGTTGAGCAGCTGTGAATGCAACCAGACTTCGTGGCAGTCCTGTTTTTTCTCTGCTTTATGGTGTGACTTGAACTCCTGCTTCAAGTAGATCCTATAAATTTTTAATATTTAGTGGAAATTTTTCAAAATATATTATACATTCAAACACTAATACACTGGGCCAAGTGCCTCTTTTGTATTCTAGTGATATTATAAGTATCTTATTTTAATATTCACTTTCTGTCCTGGCCAGGTAGCACAGCCGGTTAAAAGTGTTGTCCTGATGTGCAAGTGTTGCGGGTTCCATCCTTGGTCAGGGCACATACAAGACTGCACCAATGAATGCATCAGTAAGTAGAACAATCCTCCCTCCCTCTCTCTCTCTCTCTCTCTCTCTCTCTCTCTCCCTCTCCCCCTTTCTCTCTTCTCTCTAAAATAAATCAATTAAAAATAAAATATTCACCTTCTATAACTTCATAAAGAATGGGGAAGCTTGAGTTTGTGCTGTTAGACAACATAATCAAGCGACTCAGAAGGCTGTATCTAGTGAGATTTACTTATGTCTGTGAGTGATGTATTTCAGTTTAGAGATTTGGAAAACTAGTGAAGAATCAGATTGGAAATTTTGGTATAATTCAGGAATGATGTTCTCAGAATCAGTTAGCAGAAGAACTGGGATTTCTTCCTTGTTCTGTAACTATTTAGTCTTCTCTTGGAAAATCGATTAATTCTCCTCTCAGGCCAGAATTTCCTAGCCTGGACTATTTTTAGGTTCTTTTGATGTTAATATTCAGTGCATCTATGACACTATTCTACCTTCAAGGAGATATGTTGAAAATAAGACATATCCTTGGTGCCATACATTTTATTTTCACAAAGTCAAATAAATATATATTTTGCTCCTTAAACTCAGACTACAGTAATTTATGCCAAATTTAGAATAAAAAAATATGTATAGCCCAAATTGCTGTGTCATTTATACTGGCTTCTATTTCTCCTGCTTTCTATTTAGAAATCTCAGATGAGAGTCACTATTAATACAAACGACATTTGGAATAATCACTTATGAATTTAATTAGTGTTTGCAGTGTACAGATGCCTGTTAGAAGTTCTCCTTTACTGTGCACCCCGTTATGGTCCTAGGAAGATTAATGAGGCCATTTCAGCTGCTTATCAGTGGGGAAGCGCCTGAAAGATCACTTAAGGCTGTGGGGACTCAAGAGCTTTTCAGGAGAACTGTTCTCTTCAGATCAGATAACCCGTTTGCATGTTAATTAACACAAGGAGAACTGAGAGTCAATTAACACCCTTTATGCACTTTTGTGGGTGTTGATTATGTGCTGATCCACTGAAGGCTCCATTTATTCTGAAACACAGGGATATTTGTATACAGAGCTTAGATCATGAGGTAACAGGGATAAATCTTTACTCAAAACCTGAGCCATAGGCCACCAGCATTAGCATCATCTGGGAGGTAGTTAAAAGTGCAGAATCTGAGATCCCACTGAATTAGAAAACACATCTTAACAGGATCCATAGGTGATGTGAGTGTACATTCAAGTCTGAAGAACATTACTCCAAAAGGTGCTGAAGGGAGAGAATTTCATTGCATTATAATCTCCAAATGCCATCATATTATTATTTTCTTCTAGTTAATTTTCATAATCATTTGCTGTAATTTTAGTTTCCTTCTGTCAGCACTATTCTGTGGAATGCAGATCTATCATGATGGTTTTGCAATTTTAAAAGGTGTTCTTGCCAAAGTATTTTATATCTGTGACTTTTAAAGTGTGGATTTTGCTAAGGCTTTATTTAATGTGGGTTCCAACATAGCGTAAAATAAGCATCCGATATTATTTATGAAGTTTCTTAAGTTAAATATTTATTCTTATATTTCATCACTATGTATTTTGTTGTTTCAATCTTCCAAGCTTAATTTTACTGGATTAGCAGAAATGGCCTAGTCATTTGGTTGAGCTATTCATTAGGCCTATGATAATTCATCTTAATAAATAAATAAGAATTGGTTTTAGATGCGTTTCTTCGATAAACAGCTAAGAAAAGGAATTCTTGAGCACAAAAGATGGAAATAAACCACTTAAAATTAATTTCATTCATTCGTAGAAATACTAAAATATAAAGTAGGTTTATTCAACTCTCTGTACATCTTTCTAGATCATCATTAATATCTTGTTACCAGTTAGTTTGTGATATGTGCCATTAAATGCTGTGCCTTTTTTATCTCATTGTCAGAGCCTTCAATTCTCCAGTGCTTTCCACTTAGTGAATATTACTATTACTCTTCTTTTTTTTTATTCAAGATGATAAGATTAGAGTGTGCAACATATTGAATATAGTTTTATACTTAATTTACATTGATAATTGTGAAGGGAAATGAAAAATATTGACAAGTTTGCTGTGAAAGCATTATCTTTTTGAAGAGTAAAATGTTTGAGAAGCAATATGAGACTATATAATCATTTAACTATAGTTAAAGGCAGTAGGATTTTCTTTTCCTATCTAATACATAATTCAAGTCAATTCTTGAGCCAAGTAAACTGCATTTACTATGTGTAGCTAGTCATCAAGTATATATCAACCATATGGGCCCTTAGAAAAGTATTCTAAGTTTGTATACCCTCCTTAACACAAGGAAAGTAGGCCAATATCACAGGCTAATTGAGGCTAGTATTACTTTTCAAAATATTTATAAATAAGTGTGCTTTGAATACATAAGTTATTTTAAAAATAGTGTTGTAGTTCCTATGGCTCATATAACAAACTATCACAAACTTTATGACTTAAAACAACAGAAAGTTATTCTTTCACAGTTCTAGAGCCCGGAAATCTAAAATTAATACCCCTAGGCCCAAATCAACATATTTTCAGCGCTTCACTTCCTCCAGAGATTCTGGAGGACAATCCGTTCTTTGTCTCTTCAATCTTATGGTGACTGTCACAAGTCATTGGCTTCTGGACACATCACTTCAATCTTCAAAGGAAACATCTTCAAATCTATTTGCCTTTTTTTAAAATGACCTCATCATTTGTGTGTGTGTGTGAGAGAGAGAGAGAGAGAGAAAGTGAGAGAGAGAGAGAGAGATTTTCTGTTTCCCTGTTACAAGGATGGATATCATTGCATATAGGACCCACCTGGATAACCCTGTATAATTTCCCCTGTCATAGTCTGGTTGGGTTACTAGAACAAAATAGCACTGCGTATCTTCTGAACCAGAGAAATTTATTTCTCACAGTTCTGGAGGCTGTGAAGTCCAACACTGTGGCACCAGCTGACTTGGTACGCTGGTTGGTGAGAACCCATTTCTTTATTCCTAGATAAAACCTTCCTACTGGGCTCACGTGGTGAAATAATCTAGGGAGCTTTGAGGGGTTTCTTTTAAAAGAACACTAATTCCATTCATGAGAGCTCCATCCTCATGATCTAAACACTTTCCAAAGCCCCTCCTCCTACTACCATCACATGTGGCTTTAGGATTTCAACATGTAAATTTGGGGGGACCCACTCAGACCATAGCATCATCCCTTTGAGATCCTTAACTTTATCATATCTGCAAAGCCTTTGCCTTACAAAGTAATATACACAAGTTCCACGGTATGAAGATATGAATATTTTGGGGGGAATCCAATTTTCTTGGCAGCAACATATAGTGTTAAAGAAATTTCTTAGAATTTTTTATTCTTTCAGTTTTGACTACTACTAAACCAATGTGTTAAGTTATAAACCTGGAAAAAACACTAAAGTTTTTAAAAATTATTAATGTTATCACTCATTGTAGTGCCAAGATATTTCTGCATGCCAAAAAACTTATGTGTTAATATATCTCAATGTCTGAGCCCTGAACTATGGATTTAAAGAAAAATCCAGTCACATAGGTTTTTTCCTCTAAGCAATTTGAGCTTCGCAGACAGTTGGAACATCTTTAAATCTGTCTACCTTTAGAAAAGAAACATAGTCACTGTTCAGTTATAAAAACTGTGTTAGATTCAGAGACAATCTTTGAGAATTATCTGACTTCAAAAATGTTGGAAGTTTAGCAGTGTATTCTTTAAATACATGTTATGTAAACAACTCTACTAGAGCTGAAAGTCAAATGATAAAGCACTTAGCATAAAGTTCATATTTTTTGTAAACACCTCTGATTTTTCAACAACTAGAACGTCAGTATATGCTTCACTGGCTCACAATAAGTTTTTCTGTCATACCATGGAATATCTAAATGCCTCTAATACAGAAGATTTAATTCATACACCTTATGTTTTAATCATGTAGGTGAATAATTGGTAACCGTGCATTTCTTACAGGAAAAAGGTTAAGAGTTCATTAATATGTGTGCCATTTTGGCTGTTCATTTTGTATCTTTTATAAGAGCCTAAGTCTTGGGATTGTAATTTGGACCCTATTCTAAATCCCACATGATTTCTGGCTTCAATGAATAGTGTTTTAGTGGACCATTTTCTAATAAAATTAGCAGCAGAATATTCTTTGCTCTATTTAAATGCTTTAACAGTACATTGATTTCAAATAAGTTTTTTCTTGACTCCTCCATTTTTTAATGCATGAAAAATAACAGCTATAGGCACTGGCCATTTAAAGCATGAAAGATAATGGCCGTGGGCACAACTTGTTTCCCGGTTAGACAGATAAGGGCTCTAAGCACTGGTATTTCTTGACTGCCTCAGCAGTATTCTCACCTTCAAAGATGTCTGTGTTCTATATGTAAAGTGGAAACATTATGAAATTAAAGATGATGAGATATGCAAATGATTTCACCTGCTTTGTGTCTGAAATATTGCAGATGCCAGTAAATGTTAGTGTTCTTTCTGTTTCTCTTTTGTTTTTTAAATTATTAATTATGTAGCTTTAAAATCGACCTTATCTCCACTTTCTGCTGGGAGACATAAAAAGTTGGAAAGATCGGCAGCCATCCATACAAAAAATAAACAAATCATATGAGCTACAAGTTGTCATAGCATTTTTTGAAGCTGTCAGAGAGATGAGCTAACCTCCAATCTGGAAGAGACAGGGGCCAGCAGTGAGAGAGGACTGCAGGCATCTGCTGACCTTGGGATAATGCAGCTGGACCTAAGAAGAAGTAATAATGGAACAGTGGTGTAGCCTGAGGGTAGCCTTGCAGAGAATGTGAACAGGAGTTTTCCTTCTTGCAAGCTTTTTTTTTTTCCCCATGAGCAGGCCCGCTCAAGGAAGACTAGATTTCCAAAAATGTTACCAACTAAGTGAAGGCCAGGGTGGGGGATTAACAGCAATTGAGGAAAAGTCACAAAATTTTCCCTGTCCCTTCTCTCTTACCTCTTGAAAGCAAAAAAGTCCTAATCTGTTGTGAAATGGCAACAAATGTGGTAACTTTAGGGAAGTTTAGGAATCAGATTCCCCTCAAAAATGTCACTAATGTCTGGGGAGGAAGCAGGAATGGCTGGTAGGTCTAGACATAGAACTGGAGGAGAGACAGGGACACTTGAAAAGCCACGATCTCAAGAGAAAGGGACTCAGTGCCTACTGACAACATAGGTTTAATCAGAAAATCAGAGAATACTTCTCTTCAGCCCCCACCACCAAGCAAGCTAGCATCAAAATGAGGGAATGGCAGAATGTGCTGTGACAACTGCAGAAGGACTCTGAGGAACAGCACAAAGAAAAGACCTAATGCTCAGGGCAGAACAGGCATGAGAGAAACCTTCTGGCAAACAAGATATTACGCTAAACCCAAGAAACTGCTAGAGAAGTGTGAAGTCTGTGCTGTAGTCAGGGTAAGAATAGCCACAACAAGACTCAAAGACAGTTCAATTCCCTAGGAACCTCCACACTAAGGTAACCTCCACACTAAAGGTATAGCAGAAAAGAAGTGACCATTCCCAAGAGTAAAACTAGTCACCTGAATTTCTACTGCCTTAAGCAAATGGTCAGTCTTCAACAAAAGATTATAAGGCATATATAAAGATAAGAAAAATTGTCCCCTAATGGATAATTCAACCAACAGGGTCATAGTCACACCTGACACAGATATTGGGACTATCTGAGAGAGATGTGAGATAACTGACTAATAAATATGTTCAAGTCTCTAATGAAAAAAGGGAACAGCAAGCAAGAGCAGATGGGTAATTTCAGCAGAGAGATGGAAAATGTAAAAAAGGATCAAATGGAAATGTTAGCAATGAAATTGCAGTAAACGTCAAGAGGAATCTCTTCAATGGGCTCTTCAAATAGTAGCAATGTAATGTGTATTCATAGAGTGCAAATATAAAATGTACGACAAAAGTGTCAACTGAAGAGAGGGAGCACATAGGAATACATCGTTAAACAGTCTTTGTAATACAAAGGAGAGGTACAATATTATTAAAGTTAGATTGATTTAAAACTGTATATGATGAAGACTAACTTCAAAATTACATGTATAAATGAAATAGGAAAGGGGGAAGTAGATAAAAAAACAAAAGTTATGAAACAAGTGGAAAACAGCTGGTAATGTCATAGATTTTAATCCAAATATATAATCACATTAAATATGAAAGATTTAAGGGGGAAATTTAAAGACAGAGATTGTCAGAAAAAGATTGGTTAAAAGCAAAAGGGTGGAAAAAATATTATGCAACCACTAAACAGGAAAAATTGGAGTAGATTATTTATAAAATAGACTTCAGAACAAGGAATATTATCAATGAAATATTACATTAGAAGATTAAAAATAATAAATAAGTTAAAATTTCCAAGATAAAAAACCTAAACAAATACGTACCTAAGAGCAGAGCTGCAAAATCCATAAAACAATAACTGACTTAAAGGAGAAATAAACAAATTTGCAATTATTTTTGGAGTATTTGACATTGCTGTATTTGTTAAGGCTATTTATTATATGATTACATACATGGCATTCTAGAAAAAAAAAACTATAAGGAGGGAAAGCAAAATAATCATTAAGGATAACAAGTAGAGAGAAAGGTTTATGATAAAAAATAGGACAAAAAATTGGGAGGTTGCTGAAACTTCCATATCATGACTGCTTAGGTAGGTACATGACTAGGCATTTTTCAAAATTCATAGAGCTCTGCATCACAATGAGTGAATTTCCTTGTGTGTGTGTAAAACAGTTAAACTTCAGAGGTAGTTATTATGGATTTTTCCAGAGTAATATTTTAACATGCATTTGGTAGGAATTTCACAGGTATTTTTGAAGTTCTTTCTTTCATCAAACATCGTAAATAACACAATTTTAACTAAGATGATATCTTCTCAAACCCTTTATATTTATTTTTGTTTTCTCTTCTTGTACCTAAGAAACAAAAAGAATATGAGTATTTGTATTGAGTATTTCATTATTGTTTCACAGTTCTGTGTTTATTTCCAGTAAATATTATCTTTTAACTTACTGAGTTTGTGTAAAATTTAATAATTTGTGTTAGAGTAGAATTGTGTTTGTAAATTAAAAATGGTATTTAACTTTCTATGGTTCCATGTTTGAAGCTCTTCTTTTTAGAAAGTTAGCACATTCATTTATTTACTTATTAAGTCATAAATTCCTTACGTAAAAACACTTTATATCAATTGCCACTATTCACTAGTAATTGCTTTATTTGATAGATATAAATTAACATCAATCAACAGTTGTAGCATTTGCATTTTAATGTAATTCTTAAAGTGATGAATACCTCTTTAATCAGGGTTAATGTAATACAATTATGAAATGAACATTTGATTAGCACATTTAAATATCAATGTGATAAGGAACCACCAAATTAATTAGTAAAGAAAGTGCATTTGATACTGCTCTTTAGTTAGGACAATTTTATACAACATAGAAAGAAGGACATGCTGGTCCTCCATACTTCTTATTTATTCCTTTGAAGACTCTGATGTGAAATTAATAATTAAAATTTTAAAAGCAAAGCATATTGGGAAAATGATGGTTTTTAAAATGTTATATTTCAATATAAACAAAACAAAATCTGATGATGCTCTTTCAAAAAAGTTATATGCAAAAGTTAGAAGAAATTACAATATAAAATTAGTAGGATACTCTCTATCAGCTAACATAAGAGTGGATAACATTTATGAATGTAAAATTACATTTAGAAAATATAAATTGTGCATAAGGATAAAAATAAGAACTCTAAGGAAATTTTCTGTTACGTGAGCTGTTGGTCACTAAGAAACGAAGTTCAGCTTTTTTATCGGAATCTGATAACCCATATGCATAGGCAATAAGGCTTTTAACTGGATGTGTAAGTAACAGATGAGTAGCATCTAAATAAGTTCTTACTGATGTAGCAAATAGACCCAAATCTCCAGCAACCCCCACCTCACTTACATAAAAAAATTAATTTGATACATCTTTATTGAGAGTATTTTAATAATTACATGGAAAAGATAAAGTTGTGCATGATCTTTAGATTCTAAAAAATCTAAATAATCTTTTAATAACTGTAATTGAAAATAAGATCTAC
Organism: Carollia perspicillata; assembly: GCA_004027735.1. Taxonomy (NCBI): domain Eukaryota; kingdom Metazoa; phylum Chordata; class Mammalia; order Chiroptera; family Phyllostomidae; genus Carollia; species Carollia perspicillata. Next base: position 8,430 of record PVKM010004778.1, on the reverse strand, counting down.
AAGCAGTATCTTGGGTAGTATTATCCCCTGTTTTGAATTAGACTTCGTTAATGTAGATGAGAGAAATTCTTTTATTCTGATTTTTCAAGGAGACTGAGGAGGGGAAGAGTATAAAATGAAGACAGGAAAAATAATCTGTGGCTTTCGGTGCAAAATAAGAATGTGTGGCCTTTTATTCAAAAACATTTCAATATGGCTGAAGTACAACATTAAATCAAACTTAGAGCCCTGTGCAAATATGGGTACACCACATGTTCATGAACCTGGCCTTAGAAGTCAGGCTTATTACTGTGGGTAGTGCCGTTTTCCTGGGGATATACTGAATGACACATTTGGGGCTCCAAGAGAAGTTTTCAAAAATGATTTTCATAAATTTGCAAAAACATTTGCTTGCATGAAATGATTTATTTTAGTCAGGGAAGTATGGAGTGCATTTCTAAAGAAATGGTGACTGAATTGATTCAAGAAGAAAACATTAAAAGAGTGTTGGAACTTGCAAAAAGATGGAACAGCCTTTGTAAGAGCACTGAGGAAGGAGGACATAAAAGTAGGCTTGAGAAGCTGAGCAAGAACATGGTGGCTGCTGTCAGGAGAGTGTGAGGGAGGGGAGGGCTGGAGGTCCGGGCAGAAACCAGACTGTGCAGGGCCTTGGAGGCCATAGAAATAATACTATTTTTTATTTTTCTAAATGAAAGTAGGAAGCATTTTTTTTTTTTAAAGCCCTGGAAGATGCAGAACAAAAAGATCCCTGTCCTGGCTGGTGTGCCTCAGTGGATTGAGTGCTGGCTTGTGAACCGAAGGGTCACCAATTAGATTCCCAGTCAGGACACATGCCTGGGTTACAGGCCAGGTCCCCAGTGAGTGGCTCATGAGAGGCAACCACATACTGATGTTTCTCTCCCTCTCTTTCTCCATTCCTTCCCCTCTCTAAAAATAAATAATAAAATATTTTTAAAAAGAAAATAAAAAAGACCCATAAAGATTTGAGAAAATGTTTGCAAGTATATTAGTTTTTTAATGGCATTTAAGAAATTTCCACAGATACAATTTAAAACCACACCCATTTTTTATTCCACAATTTCTTTGGTTGAGAAGTCTGACCACAGCTTTTAGGTCCTCCCCACAGTGTCTCACTAGACTAACACGGAGGGGTTGGCCTTCCATGTGTCTCAGCTGCATTTTCCTGTGGTGCCCCTCTTAGGGAGAATGCATTTATCTCCAAACACACTGGGATTGCTGGCAGAATTTATTTCCTTCTGACTATAAGAATGAGGACCCTGGTTTTTGCAATCTACCCAGTGGAGGTTGTATTCAGTTCCTAGGGGCCAGCCAGTTTCCTTGCCACATGCATTTCCACCACGGGGCAGTGTACTTCATCAAGCCCACAGGGAGCACCCCTTGCCTAGGAATTGGCCCAGACCCTCTTTTAAGGGGTTTTCATCTGATTATATCAAGTCCAACCAGGTCGTTTGCCTCTTGAATAACTCAAAACCATCTGATTTGGATCCTTAAGTACATTTTTCAGCTTTGTCATGTTCTATTGCCTAGAAACAAAGTCTCATATCTATGACTTTACAAAACCAATATTTAACAGCTAGGTAAAAAATGAGTAAGACTAAAAATAAAGCTGAGAAAGATGAGATAGAGAAGAGGAAGGAAACCAAGACACTGTTTTAGCACAGGGGCTAAAGGAGAGCATGTTTCACGGAGAGGAGGAAGCATTGTATTCGAGTTGTGGAGAGGTCTAGTAATATCAGGACCGAAAATTCCTGGTTCTATGCTGACATGCGGAAGTCACTGGTAACAAAATGAGTCGCTTTGATGGAATTATAGGGTGAAAAGGGAACTGAAATGTGTTTGGGAGGGAGCAGGAGGTGGGAAATTAGAGCAGGGTGTTGATGCTCCTATAGAAGCTTAGCTGTCAAATAGGCAGGAGAGAGATGAAGGAAGGGCAGAATACGGATTAGGGGTTTGTCATTTCTTGTTTACTTTACTCAGAAGGTTGAATGTCCCTAAAGGGATTTCGTTTAAAGTAACAGGTTATATATACAAGAGAGAAGAGGGATAATTGAAAAAATGGGGTTCTGGAGAAGCTGGGATGAACCGAGATTTAAGCACAGGTAAGACTAGTGTGGACATTTGGTGGCCGTATCTCTCATTCTATCTATAAAGAAGGGCAAGACAAAGTGATTTGGGTATTTTGTTGTTGAAACACCTGTAAACCCTCACCTGAAGGTTTATTTCTTTGAGTCTTTTTTTAAAATTTACTCCATGAACAGAGAAGTACTATTATTTCCTGGAAGGAGTGGAGTAGGGAGATTTCAGGAGAGTAGTGATGTTTGAAAATGTGATTGCAAAGCCCAAGAAAGAGAAAAAAAACATACGAACAGGCAGTGTTCAGATTATTTTTCAAGATCCTGCTGCTGGGATTATTGTGGAACCATTCTGTCTTGTAAAAACTTCCTCCATGGAGAGCTCACATTGACATGTTTAGAAGTACACAAAATTTCTTAAATTTATATTTGGAGAATAATTTATCAAAATTTAAACAATGATATTCAGTTATAATTGTGACAGCGGGAAGTTGTAACCCACCCCACCATTCTGTTGATGTCTCTGTAAATGCTGACTCTAACATGTAGCTTGTAGATAAACAGCATGTTTGTATAAGAATCCTAGGAACTATCTTCGAATGATATAGACTGCAACCTTCAGTGTTCCTAGTGCCAGGAGATTGGCTGACCTTGAACTGTAGATCCAGGATGATGTGAAGGCAGGACAACTAAACCAGAGTGATGCACACCAGACTGTCACTTGCCTTACTGAAATGGACTGTGCTGATCTGCACGCAGAGAACTTTTCAACCCTCTTCCTTGATCTCTTTGTTCTTCCCCTCTCCCTCCTTATAAAAACCTCTGCATCCGCTGAGATATGGAGATGGGCTTTGTGACATGAGTCCCCCATCTTCCAGTAAACCACTGAGTAAACTGCTTTCCTTTACATCAGTGCCTGCCTCTCCAATATTGGCTTTCAAAGTGGCAGACAACCAGACCTGCATTCAGTTGTGTCATTATTATTGGGTCCAGTGCACCTTGTGATTCTGACAGTATTTGCTTCATATAGCTGGGTGTAAACAAAGGCCTCCTGCAGGATAAAGTCCAAATGTCCTGTTTTGATACACAAAGCTTTGGACAGCTTGTTTTGTAACACTGTCTCCACCCACAATCCTCCTTTATCCCTACATTTGCTCCTCTGTAGCCTCACTTCTTTTTACTCTACCCAGAATTCCAGCCCCCTCTGGCCTCAGAAATGTAGGATAGATTGTTTCCTTTTTTTACCTAATCTTGACTCAGACTTTCACTCTCCCTGGCTCTCCATAAACCTGCATCCTTCTTTATCTTGAGGCACTTTAAAGACTAAGCCAAGGTAACCCCTTCTGTAACAGTGCTATTGAAAGTGCCTGTGTCCATTCCATCCTTCCAGCGACTTCTGTTGCATTACTTTGCTTCTTTCCTCCAGAATACTAACCAAATTGTGTACTTATTTCATTTATCTACTGGGTTTTGTGCATATTGTTGGATTTTTAGATGGGAATTTAAGTCCCCAAAGGGCAATAGTCTTCTCATTTACTACATTTATTCCCTACCTTATTCTTATTAAGAGTAAGTGATTTTTTTTTTTACCTGTTTGTGTATAGTGGTAGTCTTGTGTGTGAGCTTGTGTGGCTTAGCTTCTAAAGTGAGTGGAAAGAGAGATATCACATAGAGTCAACGATACCATTACATTTCCCTAAGATGGTGCTAGTTCAGAGCCTACTCCCCTCACAAATTCTCTAAGGCCCAACACAGCCAGTTTTCTTTCCAAAAACGTTGGGTCAGATCACTATTTCTTTATTTGAATATAAAATAACTTTTATACTCTGAATATAAAAAAGCATTACTGTAAGAAAAATATTTCTTAAAACACTCAGACACCCTCAGTGCACATTCAGGAGCTGGGCAAGGTGCACATACTGTGAGCAGCACAAGGAAATGAGGTGGAGAAGGCATCAGGCTCATGAGTCCCATCTCATACTTATTTTGTGGAATAAGAACATTAATAAAAGGTGGCAGAAGTCTACAAAATATTTGTTTCTTGTTCTCTTTTACACTTTATTTTTGTTTTGCTTTCTGCTTTTAAAACACACATAATTAGATTTATGTAAAAAAAGTTAATTCTTCATTCCCCTAGCATGGTTAACAAGTCAAATAAATAAATAAAAGTGGCTTTAAGTCCCTTTGTGGGAGAACTAAAGTCGTTTCTACCATATACCATTGCTGTGGTGCTGCAAAGACCTTCCTCTCGAGGACCTGGGGCCTCTTCTGTCCTATGGAAGTGTTCTGAGCCTGAGAATTGGCTCCAATTTGCAGACCGAGTACAGGATTGTGGATTCACCTTACAGAGGTTGACCTTGGCTTCTGGTAATGTATTCTTCATCTCATTGGACTATAAAATATTAAGCAACACCCCTGATTTTACCTCTGTGCTCATCTGTCTACTAGCAACATTACCCACCTTCATAGATACCCTGAAGATGGGTCACCCTGGACTTTTCTTTTTTTATGGTAATTACTTCTATCTTACTTTTGATCCGTAATATTGCCAACCGGATGAGGAAATTGATGATCACTGAGGAGAGATATATTCTTTGGGGGGGAATTAAGGGGCCTTTATGTCATTTGAGATTTCAGTTATGAATAGATTATCTAATCTTAGAAATTTAGCCAACAGGATTCCTCTCACAAAAGGAATAGTTTAGTGGAGAGGTTACTCAAATCTTTACAGAGCTTGCATGTTGAATGTGAGATATTTTATGTACTCTGGAAATACCCTCAGGTTTTCAAGAAAAGTATTTTCATTGTATATTCTTGTTTATTACCATCTATCATCAATTCTGCTAAGTAGTTTACGATGTATTCTAAATGCCCCCAGAACAGCTATCTATTATCTACTGAAGACTCTACGTATCTGTCTATGTCTCTATTTATCTAGCTATCATCTACCTGCCTAGAAATAAATGAACTGTTATTAGTTTCCATTTTTAATGAATTATGTCATATTCTAAACATGAGGAAATACTTGCCATTATTAAAGTTATAAAAAATCAGTGTTCTCTCCACAAAATTTTAAATTTTAAATTGTTATGTAGAAGAATGTTTATATGTGAAAATGGTACACCAGTAGTGTGACTGCTGTGCATTTTTCCTGTTATGTCCTTAAAATTCAAATATAAGAGAAGTAGCTTAATGGTGGGTCATATTTAGTGGCAGGTCACGTCTGCAAAGGATATTAACATTTTTTCAATATGCAGTTTTCTGAAACTTCAAGAATCAGATTGTCACTATTCAAATGTTTTCTCTATGCTAAAAGCTATTTTTTCCTTTATATTGCTAAGATTTTTTCACTCCAATGATAAAATTTCAATAAGCAGAATATGTCTGCCAATTCAAAGTTTTATTTCTATTAAATTTGAATCTACATTTTAAAAATATGTGCAACTTGTTAGGCAGAAGCCTCCTAGAATTCTGTTGTAGTAAAGAAGAAGAAAATAAATGGGGAAGAATAAATATATACAGAATAAAGTTTGCTGGGAACCATTCTGCCTGGTTTCAGGAGTTGTAACCACACCCCCATGGCTAAGGCTGAGTGAGTGACCTTCGGACTGTGAGTCACTAAGGAGACAAAGCTTATCTCCCTGGCAGGAGCGCTGCTTCTGCTTCATCCTTCTCTGGCCCCCAATGCTCTGTCCATTAGTCCATGACAGGTAAGACCCCTTGGCGGGGGGTGGGGGGCAATCTAAGCCAGACGCAATCACTTGGAAGGCCCTCAAGGAAGGACTTGAAGGCTTCAGCAAAGAAGGGGTGATGGACCCTCACTCCCCGGCTATTCTGATATAGCCTGAGTCCCCATTTCCGCCTGGGAAAAGTGCTTTCTGGCTCTAATCCACTTAAACCTAAAAACTTATGACAGGGGGGCAGAGCAGCACTCTGCCGGCTAGAGCGGGCTCCCCAGGGTGATTGGGCATAAGAAAGAATTCTTAAAATCCTGTGAAGCCTGCTTTGCTAAGAGTGCTTTCATTCATATGATAAGGGTCCGGGCAGGAAATGAGTATGTCTCCTAAAGTTTTTTGCAACCCCCTTACCTGACAGACACTGATTCAGATTAAGCCCTCAGATTTCTTTGAAATGTTATCTATTGTTTGATCCTTGCCGCCTGACATTGATTGATGGGCTTTACCTGTATTCCTGTGTATTACGAACTTTAAAAAAGCCATTGAGGAAAGGGCTCTTGGTCCTTCTCCTTTGGAAGATTGATCACCTCTCCTCCCCAAGCAGATTATGTCTTGGTAGTTTTATTTTCATACGTGGTGGATGGGGGGACTTGCATGCAAAGTTTTCCCCACAAAAGTTCAGTCTAATAATTATTCCTTTAGTTTAGAATTTTTTAATATACGCCTGCTGATCTTGTGAAAACCATGCATATACTTGTTACAGAACATCCTTAGGATTAGGCTATATTTTTCTTGCAGTGATTTTAAGGGTAAATATGAGCAAATACCTGAAAAGTATATCATAGATAGCATTATATGCACATATACACATATATGATACTCCCTCATTAAATGTCAGCTTTAAACTTAGATTTGACAGTTTACTGTGATTTACAGTTTAGATTTCTGAGCAATTAAGTAACTGTTGTTATTCACAAAATGCACACTTACTAAGGAAAAGGAAACAACTTTGAAAGAAAGATAAATAGCAATTGCTAACATGGCATTTAAATTCATGAAGTAGGAAAATGTAGAAATGATTATGATTGATGATAAACTATAAGAAGAAAGACATTATTAAATTCTAGGACTTTACAAACATAATGCAAGCATAGTAGAGTGGAAAAAACACTTTCAAGGTTACAGTTTTCCAGAGTTTTATTTAAAAACATAGTAGATTATATTACTGAATATATTTTTTTAGGTATTACAGTAAGATTATAGTTACTTCATACATATTCATTTTACAATCAAATTTAAAAAGGTAATTCAGCCGTGGCTGATGAGGCTCAGTAGACTGAGTGCTAGCCTGCAAACCAAAGGGTTGCCAGTTCAATTCCCAGTCAGAGCATATGCCTGAGTTTCTGGTCAGGTCCCCAGTAGTGGGTATGCAAGAGGCAACCACACACTGATGCTTCTCTTCCTCTCTTTCTCCTTCCTTTCCCCTCTCTCTAAAAATGAATAAATAAAATATTTAAAAAAGAAGGTAATTCTTAAAAAGCAGTTATACAGGGTGGGACAAAAGTAGGTTTACAGTTGTTTGTATGGAAAATAATATGATAATTAATAAATAATAATACAAGAATAAAATCTGTTTTGTGTGCTCACAACAGTAAACCTACTTTTACCCTACACTATATATCTGCTATAAAGCTAGAAAAATCAAGTGTTGTAACCTGTCAGGTCTATCGAAGTTCACAGAACCGGAAATTTTAAGGATGAATGACCTACTGAGGACAAGAGTAGATCCAAGTGGTTCCATTTCACACATTTCATTCAGGCCTAAGGAGCTCCCACCATTTAGAAATCCCTCAACTGGTGCTGATGTTTTCTGGAGAGGCTTTCAAGGTGTTGCTCCCCCATGTGTGAGTATTTATCTTCTCTAAGGGGAAAAAAACAAAACAAAAAGAAAACAAAACTTCTTCCCTAAGATACTCTCAGGTTAAAAGTGGGCTTACTTCTGAACGAGGTGAGAACTCCATCATTGCCACAAGAATGGAAACACAGGACAGATGGACGCAGGACCAGTGTAACTCCATCAAATAATTTCATCAGTTAATTTCTTGTGATCTTCTGGTGAGTAAATTTTTCCAACTGCATTTTCTTAGACAGTAGTGATTTTTAAAAGACCAACAGTAATAACATTATTGTTTTACCTATATGCATATTTTCAAAATCTGGGGCAGTAATATCAAATATTAACTATTTTCATATCAGCTACAATATTTTTGCCTTACAAAATATGCCTCAATATTCCTTAATACTTCCCCTTTAATCGATTTTTAAAATGACTTCCTTAGTGGCAAGATGGGTATGGATAAATGGGTAAGCTTTAAAAACTTGAAAATCGCCCCATACTTCACTGCTGAGATCTCCATGTCACTATTTGGATTACACTGGCTTGGACAGTCCCCTTGGGTTTGTCTCCATTTCCCTCCCCTGATTTCAGTCTAGGTGGTGTGTAGGGAAATAACTAAGTCCTCCAAAAACTGCATGGGAAAAGGAAACTAAGAGCTAAAATACCTTAGTTGTCAACATTTTTTTCCAGACTAAACACGTTTCTTATGGAATAGTTCCCTTGCCACTCAGTAGGAATGCCTGACCCATGGAAGCAAAAGTAC
>PVKM010004777.1:0-50665 GCA_004027735.1 Carollia perspicillata | reverse complement strand
TACTAGAGACAAAAAAAATACACTGTATAAGAGAGCCAGTCCTTCAAGAGAACATAAATATAAATATGCACCAAACAAAAAAACACCAAAATACATAGTAAAAACTGACCAAGTTGAAGGTAGAAATAGACAATTAGCCATGATAGCTGGGAGGCTCCACCCGAAGAGCTTTGAGGATGCACCTGACCTTCAGAGCCAATGACTTGCTAGGCTGCACACTCAAAGACATGTCCATCGCTGCCCAGCATGGGTCTGACCTAAGGGAAAATCTTTGCCCTGGAGTTCCCAGTTAAGTTTTCCAGTTGACCAATCAGTATAATGGCTGGAGATTCTCCCTGCTCAATCTTGCTTCTTTACTCCTTTTACAGTTTTCTATTGTATTCTGAAGAATTTTCCTATCCTGTCCTTCTTTTACCTTTTACAAGTGCTACCCCCCAATAAACTGTTTTCACAGCTGTCTTACCAACTTCTTACTATATAACCCTGTGGACATATCATAAAATTTATCAAATTTGGTTGAATTATGGAGATATTTGACATATTTCTTTAAAAAACAAATTTAAACATAATACACACCATAAAAACAAGTACATACCAATATATTAAATTTAAAACTTTTTAAGGTGTCATTGTTGGAAATCAATTTTGTAATGAAACAAACTATTTAATATAACTACAAAAGTGGTCACCTTAGCCCTTTTGATTCTCTTGGTATTATTATTATTCTTATTTTGTTAAGTATTCAAAGGACTAGGAATTTTTACATATTAATTTAGAGTTGGGTTCAGCATTTAAGATTTCTGGCACTAAATGTAGAGCAGTGCAGTTTTACTGTAGAAACAAAATAAATCATCTATATTTAATTTGAAATGTAACAACACAAAATACTAAAGCAGTTTTTTTTAATTTATTTATTTATTTATCCTTAGAGGGGATGGGAAGGAGAGAGAGAGAGAAATATTAATGTATGGTTGCATCTCACATGCCCCCTACTGGGAACACAACCCAGGCATGTGCCCTGACTGGGAATCGAACCACAATCTTTGGTTTGCAGGTCCGCACTCAATCCACTGAGCTACACCAGGCAGGGCCTAAAGCAGTTTTTTAATAGTTCTAAAAGACAAATATAGATTTTACTTGGACCTGCCATAAATAAGCATGACAACTTTCTTCTGTATGATTACACATTTCATATCTTAATTTCACAATGAGAATGTAAATGGTCATTTTCCCGATAAGGGGATTATGTCGGCATTCTGTTAAAGCAACATAGAGTTCATACATAATACCAAGCTGAGCATGGTTCTAATAGAAGAGTTTGTTTTGGCATCATTACATAAAAAAGAATACTACCACAAGTTTTTATTCTCTTGACTGAAAGACAGCCATCCTCACTCTTAACCACATTTACAACACAGTCCACTTGGAATTGCCAGAGCTGCTGTGACCACAAACTGTTTCTTGGATTAGAGGTAATAAGAAAGTTTGTTTGCCAAATCTTGAACAATAAGTTTGGTTTTGTAGCATGTCTGCAAGAAATGTTCATCCTTTCCCCTCTTTTTCAGCTCTTGTTTCTCTGCAGCATCTGCAGAATACAGATTGCAACCATGTGAGGTCAACACAGAACAGTATGAGACCTGACATGCCGGTTCTAGGAGACTTATCTCCTAGAACATGAACGATAATAATAAAAACATGCAAAACAGATTGTTATGGGTTGAATTGTGTCCCCTGAAAAGGTATATTGATATTAAATGCCCTTTTACAAGGTAAATTCTTTATGGAGGTAATCAAGTTAATGTCAAGTCACTGGGATAGACTCGAATTCAGTGTGACTGACGTCCTTATGAAAAGGGGAAATTTGGACACAGAGTCAGACACATGAGAGAAGATGATGGGAACACACAGGGAAAACATCATCTATAAGCCCAGGGGTGTGAATGCCTGAGGCTACCACAGGTAGAAGGGAGACTGGGGACAGACAAGGGCCTCAGAACCCTCAGAAGTTGCCAACCCTGCTGACACCTTGATCTTGGATTTCTAGTGTCCAGAACTGTGAGACCACAGATATTTGTTCTTTATATCACCCAGTTTGTGCTTCTTTGTTATAGCAATGCCAGGAAACTAATAGATTAGCTACATTGAATTCACTGTAAAGCACATGAACTTCATTTCAGCAACAATTGATTTTTGAAGGCCCTTTATTATACTTCCCTTCAGTGTACATGATCTTGAATGAGACTTTATTTCTATATTGGTCATGTACATTGCCTTTCCTCATTTACTCTTAAAAACTCTCCCCATTTTTTAAAAGAACAGAGTAATGAATCTCTTCATCAAGCAATAAAGGAAACAATGAGTACATTCCAGTTGAATAGAAATAGCATTTTTGGTTAAAAATTAACAGTTAAGAGAAAGCAATGAATCTGAAGAGCTTTTGTGGTAGGCAGCCTCTAGGTGGCTTCCAGGAACACTGCCTCATAGTTCTTGTGCATTTGTACAACTTCCCCATTTTGAGTGTGGGCTGGATTCATGACTCACCTCAAAAAAAAAAAAAAAACAGAATATGGCAGAATAAGTAGAAAAAACTGAAGATAGAACTTCTAGATGACAAAGACTGTGATTTTCGGTTCAGGTGTCCTCTTGCCCTCTCTCTTAGGAATGATCACACGGGAGAAGCTGCTGTGTTGTTAAGAACCCTGTGAATAAGTCCATGAGTGATAGTGAACAACTGGGTCCAGGAGTCCAGGAGAATTTTTTTTAATAATGTAAACGCATTTAATTCTAAATCAAATAACTTCCCAATAGTGAAAATTAGTGACCAGTCAAGGTGTGCCACTGTACATGGTGTCATTTTCTGTCTGTGGTCAGGACTTGGTCCCTGCTAACAACACATGCCAGGAGGTGAATAATTCAACTCATCAAGTCCTGGGGTAGCACTGCCACACTGGCCAGCACTCTGACAGTTGACCCGTAAGGGACCTCGAGCACACAGGGGACCCCACCTCGTAGGATGCGTATTTGTGACCCACAGACTCTGAGATGATAAAATGGTTGTCATTTTAGGTAGTAAATTTTAGTGTCATTCATTACATAAGAAAATAAAGATAAAACAGAGCTGTAATAATCACTAAACATTTTTCTCGTTTTTTCATATTATATTTAGATCATTCATTACATAACTTTTGGATTTCAGTAAAAATTTAAGTGATGATAATTGAGAGAATAAGAACTGTGTTACAGAAGGCTAAGTTTCTAAAATGTTAGCGAAGTTAGAGTCTATGGTTCTTACAACCCCTTCTCTCCAGTGAGATTTGCTTAGAAACAAACTAGCAAAGTTTCATTACAAATTCAAAGCATTTAAAATGACCTCCAAGCATATTATACTTTCTAATACATAACTTGATTTGACTTTTCTCAGCTACCAGAGCATTTCTTTCAGATTCTTTCAATTTCCTTTAGATACTGAAAAAGTTAGGCCATTGATTTTTGTTGTTAGTATTGTTAATGGAACTATATTATTTTCCAACACATGCTATTGTGATATTAATTATGTTTTATTTGGTAAATCTATTACACTGTTAATAAGAAGCTTAAACAATTTTATGAAGAAACTATTGAGTACAAAGATGTGTGGCACTGAACAATGGAAGACTTGTCCAAAAAAATGGTTCTATCATACATTTTCCTTTGAGATTCCCCAAAACTTAGGAGTTTTAATGAATAACATATTAAGTAAATATATATTATTATTCAATAAAAACACTATAATGAATGTAATAGTTTTCTATTGATGCTATAACAGATTACTACAAACCTAGTGGCTTAAAACAACACAACTTTATTTCCTAATGGTTCTGGAGGTCAAGGACATGACACAAGTCTCACAGAATGAAAATCAAGGTCTTGGTAGGATGTGTTCCTTCCTGGGGGTTTTAGGGAGACAGTTCATTTTCTTGCCCTTTCTAGCTTGTAGATGCTGCTTGCATTCCTGGGTTTATGGTCTTGTTCCTCCAACTTCAACATGGTTCTCACATCACTTCTCTTGGATCTGCCGTCTGCTGTCACACCAATCTTGGACCACCACTGGGGAAGTTCTCTGCTTGTAATAATGACTCATGTAATCAGAATGGGCCCGCATGGATAATCCAGTGTACTTTCACCCTGTTGAGGTCTGTTATCACATCTACGAAGTCCTTTTTGCCAGGTACAGTGACATAGCCACCTGTTCCAGGGACTAGAGCCTTTATTCTGCCTACCATAGTAGATTATAGCATTTTGCTTAATAAATAATAAACACTATAAAATATGTTTAATTCTGAAATTTCACATCAATGTGTATATTCAAGAATGTAAAGAAATAAGTAAAGAACTAAGCATTCATATCATTTCGAAAAATAAAATTTAATATTAAAATAAACTTTATTTTAAATGTGAATGAATAATAGTTAAGTATGTATTTTCATTAATAGTAACTGATTATTTCCTTTATGGACATTTTAAAGAAGAAATTGGCAAAATTAAAAAGTATGTCATTAAAAATGTAATGTGAAAATAAAAGTAAAAATAAAATTCATTGTAAATAAGACTATAGGTGAAATTAAATGTCTGTTGTTCATTTTTCAGGTGCTGTTTTTGGTCCATTAGTATTAGAGTAGTCTAAATTTAAGACATTTTCCAATTTCTCACGATATCTATGATGCAGTATTCATACTGTAAACTTTGGTTTGTTGTAAGTTTTCCATATTAACAATATAACTTGAACCACAGATGAGTATGATTTCTCTACAGAAGGTCACTGTACTAAGGAGGTAACATTGGACACTTTATTATATAATTATTAAGTAAGCCTTAGAAAGCACGGCTCAGATTACATCGAGACTTTACTTACTTTCCCTCCTTCTGTTATCCTCTGAACAGATGAAAGTATTTATTATTCCCCAGTCATATTTTGAAAAGTGCATGAATTCAGTCTTTTCTGACCCAGAAATATTTCACTATGGTTTTAATCAAGATAATATAAATCCTAAGTGAATCCAAATCATTAAGAGAATCACCATGACAAAAATTTAATTTTGTTTTTTGGGGAAATATGCAATATATTTATGCTGTTTCAATTAGTTAATAGTAATATTTTTTAAGATTTACTCTATCCAGAAGGAAGTAAAATAATATTTGGAGATAAGGGCAACTGTTATTAAAATAGTTTAATTATATAATAAATAATGTGGAGAATTATAAAAGGATGATCAATAAAAGATCTTTAATCATAAAAATTAAGACTAAAGTTTCTTAGGAAAATAATAGTTTAAGGAGAAAGAAGAAAGAGGTATCACTTTCAAATGTTACAGGATAAATTTTTCCTGTTTCTGAAAGGACAAGTTAGGAATGAAATTACCATGTCATTTATAGTCTTTTGACTAGACTAAATGATATAACATTTTTTTGGAAATGTCAATATTTACAATATTCAAAAAATCACATCATTTGAAAATTCATAAACATATGATAAATGGTGAATGAGGGTTCAAAATGCTCAAGCAGTTTTCAAAGTTTTTCAGGCCTTTCCAAGAAGAATTTGAAGGACTTCTAATTTATAATAATAATAATAATAATAATAATAATAATAATAATGCAGTTCTGTATGTTCCCTTCCCTCAAGTTTCCAGGTGCAGCTCTGTATGTCCGATTCTGCAACTGCAAATCAGTTGATATCATGTCTCCATTCACATTCAAGGTAACATTTAGATCCATTTTACCCAATTGTAACATTTTTTTCTAGTATTTCTAACTATTTGTAAGGACAAATGTGTCATGAATTTTGTTTTCTCTTATATTCTTTGAAAAAATAATTACTTGTTTTTAATAGAATAAGATTAAATTAGCCTTCCTTGCCATTATCATAAGGATTTGTTACAGCTTGCACACATACACCTATGATACACTATAATAACTTAGTGATTTTTTTCTATACCATGAAACATTTTTCTATATTATTTTACTAGTTAAACCACTAATCATTACTACTAATTATTACTGTTACACTTTAATCATTACTCATCAGTTATTCCCAACTGTGCTAAAATAGACTAAACCAATAGGATGGCAGAATGATATAGTCCCTTAGAAAATTACACAGTAGTGAAACAAATTGTCACTAATTCAATGTTTTAAAGTGTGTTTATTACATAAAGGATAGCATCGGCTTTCGAGAAACTATAAAAGAAGACTGAAAGCATTCTATTCATGTTCTGTTTCTCAGCTTTCACTGAACACAATTCATACTCACAATTTGTTATTTTCTGTTCTTAAGGGCAAAGAAAAGAAAAAAAGTCAGAAGACGTTTCATTATAATTAGATAATACAGAAAATGAGTTCAAGCCCACAGATAGCACTGTATCTAGACTCTAAGGATGGTGAAATTAATTGTATAACTGAAATTTCTGACAATATGACTTTATGTGATGATGTACTGCATGAATTTTCTCAAGCTCAGTGATTGATGTATAAACAATATATGTCTAAAAAGAAAAAGAAAGTAGTCATTCAACAAAAAGGACTTCATCATGCAGTATTTTGTGTAATTGTATGAACCATCTTTTTTATTAAAAGGCAATGTGACTCATGATAATGGGCCTGTTTAATATCATTTTTTATGACTGCAGGTGTAGGCAGGGTGTACAACCTATGCATATGAGCAAATAGATCAAACAATACACACACACACACAAAGGAGAACAAGCAATACAGAAAATCTACCTCAGATCACTTCTGTGTACTAATGTTAATACCCTGGTTGTAATATTTTAATATAGTTTTTAAAAAGGTAAACATTGAGAAAAACTGAGTAATGTGTACATAGGATCTCCTTATATTATTACTTCCAACATCATGTAAATCTATACTCACTTCACTACAAATTTCAATTAAAAAATAAAAAGTGGAGGCATGCATTGGACACAGGTGTTAAATGGCGATGATCATTTTCCTGATACACCAACTGGTAAGTCTGGGAAAAATCAGCCTAACCTGGATCCCACAAAATAGAGGACTCATTCTGGCCCTATTCTGTCCACATTGCACCCATAGATCAAGGAGTTCAAAAGGCCTAGGAGTCATGGCAAAGGTCTGGATACCTGGGATCCCAGATATCCTTTACCAAAGAACCCAAGCTTCCAACACCTTTATGGGTCTTCTCTCTCAGGTGATCCTCTGAAAAGTAGATCATGTCTTCTATGTCAAAGCCCTAGATCTACCAATGTCCAAGAAAAAAGCTTTTTTTTTTTTTCAAGGTGTATGGATGAACTTAAACACATGGCCTGGGTTTCCACTGTGTGTATGAGATCCTCCCCAATGGACAATGGAACAGCAATTAGAGCAGGAGGTGAGGTGAGCCCGTGTGCTAGCTCTCCTCACATGGTCATAAAAGTCCTAAATACAAACCTGCCCTTCCAAGTCACTGCAAAGGTACATTTATCAAGGTGTGAGTTTTTATCTTGATTTATAACCCTGAAGCATCAAGACATGGGCTAGTGTGCCATTTGTACTTTTACTCTGAGACATGCAAAAAAAGTTAAGTAAAAACTTGGTGAAAATGATCATAATACATCCGAAAAGCTTTCATTACTTTCCATTAACTTCTTAAGCCCTGTGAAAAGATATCCTCCTCCTTCCCAAGGAGTCTTTTGAAACATATTTTGGCAGACGTGACCACAGCGATCCTCCTTACACATTTCTGTGAAGCAACGGCACTTGCTTAGTTAAGATGGGCTTTTGATTCTACCATTCAGAGAAGACAAGTTCTACATCTTTTCCAAAATGACCATAAGTAACTTCTTAGGCGGAAAAGTCACTAACGGTACTTCCCTTAAAAAATTCTGATGCACAAAGCAGTAAGAAAAATTGGTGGAAGGGACTGAAACAAGACAGAAGTAAAAGCCAAAGGAGATAAGGGAGGCAGAAATGGAGGCACAAGATAATGAGATCCTTAGCACTACCCTCACTGAGGCCCTGAAGTTACTAGGGAAGAGTGAGCCAAAGCTTGAACTTCTCTGATCCAGTTTAAAAAAATAAGCTTATTATGAGAGAGGAGAGACCAATATTAAAAATTAATATTCTTGGATTTCTAGCTCTGCAGCGATGTGTATGTTTGACCTTGGAACATGCCATTTTAATTCTATAAGACTCAATTTGTATTCCTGGTTTTTTTTTTAATAAATGTTGATAAAAGTAATATATGCTTACTCTGGAAAGTTTTGAAAATGAATAATGGAATAAAAAGAAAATATAAATCACCCACCCAGAGATAACCACTATTAATATTTTGATGTATTTCCTCCATTCTTTTCTTCTAATGAATGTGCCTGTTTACATCCTTTTCTTCCACTTAAACCTGTAAGCCTTTCGCATCTCTTAAATATTCTTTTCGAGTACATTTTTATTATATGAATAAAATATGCCAACATGTATTCTGTGATGTATTTATCCTTTCTCATATTTTGGACATTTAGACAGCTTCCAAATTTTTAAAAATTATATATAATAGTCAGATGAAAATCTCTATACATAAATCTTTGAGTTTATGACTACTTACTTAGGCTATCTTCCATAAAAAGGGAATTACAGGGTCCTAAAATGTGACCTTTCTGACAAGCTCTTGAAAGGAATTCCCAAATTGCTCGAGCCTCAGTTTATTGGTAAAATGAGAAGCTTGCATTAGATGATTTCAAAGGTGCTTCTCTCAGCTATAAAATTGTATGACTCTATGCCTTTTAGCCAGATCACTACGGACTTCTTGTTAAGAAAGCTAAGACTCATTAATCATGCAATGTACTCTGACATTTAATAGTAATGCCTCAAAAACAATATTGCCTCACTATTTATATACTTCTATGCAGTGGACTGCAAGCTTGATGTGTTAGTCTCCTAAAACCTACTGTGAGTAAAGGATTCAGATATAAATGGTTTCCTTAGAAAAATGTCTCCAGGGAAAATTAGTGAAGGTATGAAAGGAGCAAGATAGGGAATAAGGTAAAGCCATAAAGTGTGGTGTTGCAGGGCGGTCCTCTGCTCTGTCTGACCTTAAGGTATCTGCCAGACGACTCAATCAACTGTGTGGTATGCATTACCTTCCCTTTTTTCCAAGTTCAGTTTTGTTCTGACTGCAATTACAATAGATATTCTTCTACTTCTTCAAATATGCTAAACCCTTTCCTGCCTCAGGCCCTTTGCCTATGCTACCTCCTCTGTGATGCTCTTCTACACTGCATGGGTAATCGCACCTTTAATCTGTGCATTTAACATTCTCTTTGAGATAATGAAGACAGCATTCCGAATACCTTCTTTCTGACTGTAAAGGCAAGATCTTGTCTGTGTCCTTTTGGGTTCAAATCTCTACCATAATTAAAAGACTCTTTCATCCTGAAGGCATGCCCTGGAAAGATCTTGGGCAAACGTGGTTGGGAAAAATAGTTCAGGGTATAAATTAAATGTGAATGCAAGATTAATTGAAAGGCAGACCTAAGGCAGGCATTCAGATACAAATAGGGTCATACATTTGGAACTTGACTGGAAATGCAAGGAGATAAATACTGCCCAGCCTTATTCACTCTTCTCAGTTAAACTTGATGTCTCGACCATATAATTATTATAAAATTGGACTGCCATGGCTTTCATTTATTTATTTCTGTAATAAAAAAATATGGCATAAAAGAGAAAGGCAAGGGAAAAGAGAGAGCGAGAGAGAGAGAAATGTACTTAATGGAGGTGTAAGAACTATGATCCACCCACACTGGACTCCTTTAAGTCCAAATGGACCGAGAATTTCCCAGCTTCAAGCTCCTGGCTGATCAGCTCCTTTCCAGCATTTGGGTCCCATAAATTCCATTTCCATAGCTGGGGATTCCCTACAAAGCCTATCAAAGTACACTCCCTTAAGAACTTAAAGTTCCTGTTACGTTATAAATAAAATTACAATGTAGTTTATAGTGATTATTACATTCTATAATGTTTTTTTGGGGGGAGGGAGCCTATTCATTCTTTACCTATTACACATAGTTTCTCACCTATGTTTTCAGTATATAGATTGAGGTCCTCAGCACTTAGCGTAGTATCTGAAAAGGAAAAGATAAATAAATAGCCAGCCAGCTAGCTAGGGGGATTAGACATGAAGAAAGATGATAGATGATAGATAGATGAATAAATATAGACATGCAAGTGTTATAATTAATTATTAATTATTGAATTGATAAATTAAGTCTATCAATTCTTTGCCCATACATAGTTTCAAAGCAGAAATATTAAATTAAGATTACTAGGTACATTATTTTATATAAATACAAAGTATATTCTTTTAGATCTCTGGACTAGACATCATCTTTAGCATAATGTCAGTGGAAAACATCTAATCAGGAATCTAAGAATCGACTTCTGAATCTATGTTATGAACTATTGTATCTAGAAAAGTATATTTTTTTCTTTTCTGGTAACTTTGTCAGTTTTTATATTTTCAAAGAAAATGATATATGAAAATTGTAGGCTATAAGAAAATGAATCCATCTCAGGTCATGCCTTGTGTAATTTCATGATTACAAAGGCTATGACTCCAACTGTCAACTTCATGTTAGTATTCTGAGAAATTTTATAATTAGCCAATGTCTGCTTTGGGGATTTATTGTTATTAAGATCCTTAAGCATGAATACAAAAATAACTGTAGTATAGCTGTCGGTAATTTACTTGTCAAAATTGTACAAGCTGGTTCCTCTGAAAATGTACATGTATAAGAGAAAATTACCCACCTCTATAATATCACATGTAGGCAAACCTTCTATGAAACTCAGTATATTCTTTTCACTTAGCCCATTCAAATTAAGAAGTTAGGAAATAATGCCAACAGTGCTATATGAAAATGTTTTAAATATTGTGTTTTCTCAAAATTCTACTTAAAAACTGTTCTGGCATTTATTTTCCCAAGATTATAGGTCTATTTCCTGATCTTCTACATGTTAAAAAAACTATTAAAAGTTAATGAAAATTTGAATGATGTAGTCTATTAAGACACTTTCTATAGAAAATAACATGGGGTCTATATAATCTAATG
This sequence comes from Carollia perspicillata, assembly GCA_004027735.1. Classification (NCBI taxonomy): domain Eukaryota; kingdom Metazoa; phylum Chordata; class Mammalia; order Chiroptera; family Phyllostomidae; genus Carollia; species Carollia perspicillata. The sequence goes on along the minus strand of PVKM010004777.1, from coordinate 39,566 downwards.
TTTGTCTTTAACCATTCTAGGGCTTGCTATCACTGTCTTCCATTTACTTTGTAATATAAAAATATCACAGATTTCACTGACGATTCTTAAGTAATCGAAGTTGGCATTTTGTATAGATTGTGAATTCTCTCTGAAAATCTTGTCTCTATCGGTGAGGATGATTTCAACTGCAACTAACAGAAAATCAAGACAGTTAATTTAAACACTTAGAAAATGTATCTCCAATTAGAAGAAGTGCAGAGGTAAGTTAATTCAACAGTTCACTAGTATTTCAAGGTCTTAGGTTCCTTATATTTGTCTTTATGCAAACTTCGTACATTGGCTTCATCCAAAAACTGTGTTCCATTCATGGTTATACAACGGTGAGCATGGACTAAGGTCCTGCTTGTCTCAAGGCCTCATGTTTGTACAAGGTCACCATGGAAGAACTGTACACATACATGGCAGTGACTGAATCTCATTCCACACCCACTCCTAAAGCAACCACTGGCAAGAGAAATATAATTACATGACTAGGATACATGAGTCGGGATTCACTCTGGAAAGAATAACAGAGTCTCAGTCTAGTGGGGTAGATGCCTGAAAATATGCAGCTTTGTATACAAAGAATAAACAACTGTTGAATAGGCAAGAAACTGTACCTGCTTCAGTGACTCCTCAGTGAACACACAAGATAAAACAAAAGAAATTTGATAGACCCCGAAGAAACTGATGTAAGAATTTGCTCTACGCTAGTGGCAAGGCTACTAAAATGAGATTTCATGGCATTCCAGCCCTCAGTTTCTATCTGTTACTTTTCATCACTAAGACTCACCCACTGGCAACAGCATTCTAAGCTGCAACCTGGAGAAGTCAAGAATTGCCTTCCACCTTTATTAATATGTAGCATGTATTTGAGGAGTTTTGTTATTCATATACTTTATTGATATATATATTCAGTTCATTAGGTTTTATAGGTGAAAATATATGATTTATAGTGTTTACTCTGGCTCCTAATAGTAATAGTTTTTATTATGCAGGCACAGTTAAAGGAAAAAAAAGTATAACACCATCTCACCTTGAGAACCTCTTGCTGTTGCTCAGTCTTTTATAAAATTTTCTGTGGCCGTGGTAGTGATGTGATTCCCCTGTGCAACAAGATTCTGGGGGGTTGCAGGTCCAAACAGATGAGATGACACCATTTCTGTTGTTAGATGTGGTGGTTCCCAAACCCAGATCTGAAACATCGGAGGTTATTTTGCTGAATGTCACACTCTTGCACATTTGTCCAGATCCAATGAGAAATCCCTTAACAATGAAGCTATGCTTTATTCCAATGACATTTTAAGAAATGAAATTCATATTTTCTAGCAGTGAGCTGTACTTTTGGGGAGTCAGCTTCTTCCAAATTTTCTTGCACCACATAAAAAAAGGTCAACCGTGGATACAACTGGAGAGCCATCATTTATTATACTTCTCACTCTCCAAATACCCTAATGGTTAATATAATCAAAAGCTTTTCACCTTAAATCTTGATCTCCTTCTTGATTCTCAATGTTTTGTTGCTAAGTGACCTTCAATAATCCCAAAAACTCCCAATGAAAAAGTATATTTATTCCAATATTTTATGTATTCAGTTTCCTGTATTTTACAAACTAATTTCATACGAACATACAGAACCTGAAACAAGACTTTTCATGGAAACCCATATTCCCAAAATATTATGTATATTTCTAAAGCATTTATAGATTGAAGCTTGAAAACTGCACTTACCCTGAAACTCCAAGTAATAGACATTTCTCCTTTTTAGTAGCAAAATAAAATAGAGTATATACCTTACCTATATTGTCTGAATTCTGATTCACTATACCGACATTGAACTTGGAACAATATTTCATCTATGCTTTTACAATATACCAAGATATGCAAGAGAACACACCTTTCCCTCCATTCAGCTTTTTGGAAATTGCTAATAATGGTTTAGTTGATTTTGAATCATTTTTTCTCAACCATTTTTACATATTTTTGCAATTATTTATTAAGTGCATCCTCAGGGCATAACACGGTGCTAAGAACTGTGGGAGATACTAAAATAAATAATGACAAGAAGTTTATGATCCAAGAAGAAGAATAAAAAATCGTCATATATGATTCATGTAAGTGTGCCACAGCAGCATTTCATAAACAACGTAAATTGTTTATGAGTTAAAGATCCACAACTCTAGCACTTCCTAGGTGAACAATTACATGAAATACATCGTCACTGTGTACTGGATCAAAGCATAGATTTGATTAGCATTGGAGAAGGGAGTCTGACAAGTTGGTCTTAATGTTAGGAAATTAGGAAGATAACATTACCCCCTTGAGAATTAAACCTGTGTATCAAGGGGAGGAAAAAAAGTTCTTGGGAAGTAGGGTCCCATTGAAAATGCTAATCTACAACTGAAGGATTTATTTTATCCAAAGGGGAAATCATGGAGAAAGTGAGAGACACTTGAGTTCATTGCTTAATTTAGTTATTGGCTACAAGAGCAGATGTATTAGATGTATTTCCCTTGAGAATTGAATATTTCTCATTCTAATGCCCAGGTTATCACAAGGACAGAGCTAAATATAAATCACAAGAGTTAGTAAATATTATTTCCCATTTACTGACAAGACAGTTTATATCATCAGATGGCTCTGGCTCAATATATAGTTTTTAATTAACATAAGATGTACTTCTAGGAAGTGCTCATTGTCCATTTTTGGTATTCCCTGTCTCTATGTTCTTGACTTTTTATATGTGGGTCTTGCTGCCTGGCATTTGGTTATACAAATGCTCTGATCCAGGTGACAGCATTTCCATTCTGGGGTCCATGTCAATCTCATTGGGTTTTTAGTTAAGTATGATTCAGTCACTTAGGCCCAATTTGTTTCTGCACACTGACCAAATTTTGTCTGGACTTTTCATGAACCACATTCTGTCAGTCTTTCCTTGGACCAAATTACTATCATTTACAGATGCATTTTGCTCTCCACTGATCTCCCCAATTAGTAAGCCCTAAATTTCTGGTTATTTGGCTCTACCAGTTTTCACCTACAAAAGGACACATTTCAACCTTAGTCTAGCAGGCAAATGACCTAGGTACATCAATAAAAATATGAAATAAACTGTCTCCAGCATGTCCCTGATATAACATTGTCAAGGTATATACTATTCAGATATTTATATACCATCAACTGTTGCAATATATTTATTTATTCCAGATGAGTACATAATTTATATTCAGAATCACTAAGAATTTAATAAACTGAAAGTCAATTTAAGGGTATTATTTGCAAAGACTGTATTCAATAGAACATGAAACTGGAGGTGATTTTCTGTAGGGTCAGTGCAATATTCCCAAGGAGTTTTCGTTTTTAAATACAATAAGTGGAGGAGAAAACATTGGATACTATAATAGATATTTACAACAATTGTTTAAAGATTTTATTTATTTAGTTTTAGGGAAAAGGGAGAGAGAAAGAGAGGGAGAGAAAAACATCAATGTGCAAGAGATACATGGACCAGTTGCCTCCTGAGTGCCCCCAACTGGGGACTTGGCCTGCAACCCAGGCATGTGCCCTAATCGGAAATCGAACCAGTGACCTTCCAGTGTGCAGCCAGGCACTCAATCCACTGAGCCACACAAGCCAGGGCATAATAATGGATATTTACAAATGGCAAGACAAATCTCAGATTAGCAAAGCAGTACAAACTCCAAAAAGATTACAAAAATAACAAAAGCCAACACAGAAGCAACACTAGAGAGATAAAAGAGAAAAAATGTTACACATATTTTAGCATCAGCTCAACCTAGTATAATAGTTTATCTTGTTTGGAACATCTTTAACTTTTTAAATCTTATTTTTGTTCTATGTGAAATAGAAATGATAACATTTACTTCTTTTATTAACATGAAAATTAAATTGCAATATTTGCAAACTGCCTTGTAAAGTAAGTGTCTGGCAAAATACATTCAATGGTGAATATCAATATTATGAATACATAAATGTTAATAAAAACTCTCAGTGGTGTAAATATTTATGTAAGAAGTTGGTTGTAATTCCCTACCAGGTAACTTGCCCTGGTCAGAGATACAGTGCTAAACTTCCTGTTTGTTGAATAGGAAAATTGTAGCCTGTTTGAGGGATTTGGGCTGTGAAGTTCATCAAACAATGAGGCCATTAGGGCTGAAGTAGCTCTAAAGCGTTGATGGCCCACATAAGCAAACCAAAGCCTAAACCTGCAAATGACTCAAAGTTACAAAATTAAAATCTAAAGACAGCCAATCACTACAAATAAGCTAAGTTTTAAGCTGTAATGGATCAATAGATTTCTTTTCTTTGCTTCTGCACCAACTGTGTATGTCTTTCCCTGACTTCTATCTGTGATTGCACCTAACAACTTCTGATTTGGTGATGCCCCATTCCAATCAATTCTTCCTCAAATAAACTCTTAAATTTTTTAATATGCTCTAATTTATGTTTTCACAAGCCTCATCAAGGGAAAAGCTATGACCATGAAAGGCAGCAACAGACTGAACTTTACTGGGTGCACTTGGACTAGGGTGCATGAGAGGTGGTGTCCGTCACAGTGTGACATTGTCTAAATGCTCAGGTGTGGGAGGCACCACCCAGGAGGAGAGGAAGGCAAGGGAACTCCCAAGGGAGAGAGTGCTTACCTCTATAGGTGATGTCTCTTAGCAGCGCAGGGAGTCTCTGGGTCAGAGGACTGAGGGGCAGAGACCAATGGGTTGTGGTGACTTGGAGCCTTACAACTACAAGGAGCTAACTTACCAATGGAAAAAAGCAGCTGGTTGAGGTTGTATGAGATATGTAAAGCAAGCAGGTTCTCATTATGGCTATTTTTAATAAGTATAAAATTCAAGTTTATTGGTCGGTTTCAAACTCTTATATGAATGAGCCATCTCTAGCTCATTCGCAGAAGAGAAATGTAACTTCATGTTACAAAAAATGGACTGGGTTAGGTCTGTAAATTCTCTGCTGAATCTATGGTTCACATGGTTTAACTTGTAAAGAAGCACATTTTAAATACAAGGTTCTGGTTACATGAAATTAATTATTTGACATATATATCAATTGATATGGAAGGCAAAATTAACTCAGTTTTTAACTCTAAAACTTCAAAAAATAAAATACTCATGATAAATCAGATAGTTTAGCAGAGCCGGTAATTTAGAAAAAAGTTTATGGAATTTCAATGGCAAAAAAAAATTGATATACTTCCAAAAGTAGCAACATGTCATAGGAAGTAACATGAACACTCTGGTAGAGAGAATGACGGTCTCCTAGAGATATTTACACCCTAATTTGCATAACTGGTGAATATATTACCTTACAAGGAAAAAGAGATTTTGCAGATATAACAAAGTTAAGGATCTTGAAATGGAGAAACTACCCTAGATTCTTCAGACTATGAGTCCTCATAAAGGTAAGAGAAAGGCAGGAGAATCAGCATCTGAGAAGATGTGACAATGGAAATAAAAGTCAGAGAGCAGAACAAGAGGAATGGAAACGGAGGGAGATCAAATGCTGGGATACTGAGGAAGGAGCCGAACACCCACGGATGCAGCCTCTAAAACCTGGGAAAGGCTGGGAAATAGTCTCCCCTGGAACATCCATGAGGAACATTCCTCTGCCATCTTGACTTACAGTAAAATAACAAATATGCGTTCTTTTAAGCCACTGAGTTTGTGGCAATTTGTTGTAACAGCACAAATAAAAAACTAATACAGTGTCCATTTGTAAATAAATGATATATAGCTTAAAGTTATGTAGCAATTTTTAGCAAATTCAGTTCAAATAGTATAGCTAGTTGGATTTAAATAGAATGTCACTTATTTACTGAGCATGAAAATGTATTGGGAAAAATAAGCCACCCTAATGCTGAACTGAAAGGGCTCCAAGAGAATTGTCTAAATGACAAGATGAGATGTTTTCTGTTATGGACTGAATTGCGCATTGCACCCCCTCCCCATTCTTATGTTGAGGTCCTATGCCCCAATGCAACTGTTTATGGAGATGGAGCCTATAAAAAAAGTATTAAAACTTAATGAGGACTGAAAAGTGAGATCCTAATCCAATAGGATTGGTTGTCCTTATAAGAAGACAAAACACTTGTCATTCTCTTTGCATACTTTTATAGAGAAAAAGCCATGTGCAGACAAGATATATATCCTGATTATATAGATATAGAAAGATAGATATAGATATAGATATGGGCATAGATAGAGATAGAGATACAGATACAGATATAGATACAGATACAGATACAGATACAGATACAGATAGATATATTCCTTTTTCAAGCTTCTTGGTATGTTTCCCTTACTCAGATGAGGGCATAAAGGAAAGGATTTTTTCTGTCTCATTCTCAACTATATCCCAGAAATTGGAATTCAGTGTAACACACAATAGGTATTCAATAAATATTTATTGAATAAATGAATTGATTAATATAAAGATTAATGTCTGTCTATATGAAAATTTTTAATTCTTTTTTCTTTTTCATATTTAATATTTACGACTATGTGTTTCTTTAAAAGAAATTTCCCTCTAATATGTGCAGCCCTCATTGTTTTGAAAAACATGATTCAGACAAGACAGGATAAGTTCCATATTCTGAAAATCCTTCACTACACAGGACTACTAGGTTGCAATAGGTCATCCGTGAAGGTGCAAATCTCAGAAAGCAAAAAGTACAGAATCAAGTGAAGCTGGCAGACAGGTGACAGTCATTGAGGAGTTTGATCAGTATGGGGAAGAAACGAAGGGAGGGTCAAAAAGACTAGTAACAATAGTAGCTAAACAATTATTGAACCCTTGTTATTTTCAAAATATTTACAATGTCTTTTGCAAATATAGGAAATAATATTTGGAAATTTTAAGCCATGAGTTTTCTTTCTTTATACAGACTGTCTCATGACTCTCATCAGAGAGCTGGATGGAATTGGTCACAGAGAGAAGGTTCAGGGCAACCTTCAAGGTTCATGGTATAATTCAAAGTAGGTAGGTTTCATAACCAGAGGCCAAGTGAGGGAGAAGAAATATTTGTAGCCAACCCAGAGAGAGAGGAATTGCATCAGAAGCAGGTGCACAGGGGATAGAGGCAAATGTACAATGATAAAGCAAGTAAATCTTGCCAGGAGAAACTGGTAAGAAGGAGGGGACAGAAGGTAGAACAGCTTCCAACCTCTTAAATATTTGAAGTCATATCAAATTTGTTTCCACACCCAGAACCATCCTGGAAGCATAATTATTGTAGGGGAATGGGGAAACATGGAGACTTTAAATAAAAGGACAGTCTTGATATCAAGTTTAAATTTGAACTTAGTTTAAATATTGGCTGAGACTAAACTTTCAACAAAAACTAAATTTTAAACTGAAATACCTAAATTACTTTTAATGGAATTAAATTATTAGACTCTACAGGTGGGACCTGGACAGCATGTATTTATAATAATTTCTCCAGGTGATGCTAATATGTACCCAGGCTTGAAAACCAATGATTTCTCCAGACCATGGTGCCAGAACCATGAAGATCTCAGAGATGGCTATTCTAATTCTTTCTTACTTTCTTTCTATCCTCTATCTCTTTCCTCCCTCCCTCCCTCCCTCTCTTCCTTCTCTCCTTCCTTCTTTTCCCTTGTTTCTCCTACTTTTCATCTTCTTTACTAAGGTTTTACATAGAATGAAGTTAACAACACAAGACTAAATTATTTAAGACTCCTCAAAAGAACACTCACTACTCCAGTGACCTCAATATTGTGAGAAGCCAAGATTCACAATAATCTAATCGCACCCTTTCTCTTCCTATCTGCATGCTGCTTCTGCTTATTTCCCCATTGAATGAAAACTTATCTTTAGTCAAAATGTTAGTTCTCTCTACCTGTCATTTCAAGCCAGTATCTATGATATGAATATTTAGGCAAGATCCAAATAGGAGAAAAACAAATTGGACTTTATAAAACAAAACAAAAAAAACATGTTTCTTCCTCCAAAAGTAGTATATGTGTGTGTGTGTGTGTGTGTGTGTGTGTGTGTGTGTGTGTGTGTGTGTATTCTCAATGTAAACTCAAAAAGTCAACTCTAAGTCTCAAAGTTGATATGGCAATTTATTCTGGATGGAATTATGTTGTCCTTGTCTGAGGTGATAGGCTCAGGGTTAGCCCTAACAGAAGAAAACTGCACGAAAATATTATATATCACTGAATGAAACACAGGTGAGAAAATTGATGTAAACAGAGCCATTTCAAAATGGAGCTGGAACCACTATCCCAGAGGAGAGGCCTTGCACATCTTGTTCCTTGAACCTTTAGAATATTTGAACTGTGCAGAATAACCTTCACACTGGACCAAACCAGCACTGTATTCTGAACAATTATCTGTGACGCTAACAGAAAAGCCAACATTTTGACTAGGAAGACTGAAAATTAAGAACATTTTACAGAATTAGCAGCATGATGTATACCTTAAAAAAAAAAACAATTTATTAGCACCAACAGACATTCCTTCCTTATATTAATGTAATTATCTCCCTCCCATTTCTCATGAAAACCCATTGCCCTTTACCCCATAATAACAACAATGTTTAACTTTCTGTCTTAATTAGTGCTTCCCAGCATTGCAATTCTTTTTATCTCAAAAAGAGTGCTTGTTGCCTTTTACTTTGGCTTTTTGTTTTTAGGTTAATATAGATCACATTAATATTTTCCAATATCATGACACCATTATTTGATCTCCATGTATTAATTTCCTTAAAATCAAATGATGGTCATAATAAGCCACATGAGATTGTTTTAAAGATTAAATAATGCAATTCATAACAGCTGATTACAAAATAATTGACATAGGATAAGTTTTCAATAAATGGTATTCTACTATTATTATTATTTTGTATAGAATGAAAATTAATATATATCAATTTCACCACCATCACTGGGAACACACAAAATCTCATGAATTGGTAAAATAACAAAAATAATATTGTTTTTCAATTTTAAGTGAACTGCTTTGTCTTGTTTAAAGTAGACTAATAGCAAAGGTATTTGATCACCTGCCATTAGCTTATCTATGTGTTTTTTTTTTTCGCATTGGTGCTATTTGTAGATAATAAATATTCTATACTACCTGAGATAAGGTTTAAAACACAGGTTGATTTTTTCTGTTATCTTATTTCTCTTTCTCTTTCCACTATGTACACCAAGTAGCTGCTGCTAGATTAATCAAATTTTAGAAAATAATCTATTGGATTATATTTATCACCATGTAAAAATTATACTGGAAGGGGATGTATGATCTTAGAATATTCATTATCTGAGGTTCTGACTATTAACATTACTTGGAAAAATAATCCTATTCAACTTTGAAATACTTGAAAGCTTATATATGTAAATTTAAATCAAAATATTAATGTGTTGAAAATCATTTTGCATAATTAAATAACAAATTTATTAGTCAATATTTGTTGAAAATCTAATGTGTAGCTTAATTAAATTAATATATACAATAAATCTTCTAATTTATTAAACCTGAACAACATACAACACAAATATCAGTTAAATATTTACAGTGCACTTTTAAGAGAAGCGATTTTGAAATATAAAATAATTCATCTTAATGATTAGTATACAATGTGACTTCTCCTTTGAAGTACCAACATTCCAGGAGCTAAAAATAAGTGATAAAATTATGTTTTCACTATTCAGGTATTTGTTTATTTCCCTTTACTTAAATACTGAAATATTTTATTTATTCATTTATAGTACCCTCTATATTAAGGTCTGAGCTATTGATCAAGTAGGTGTACTCCTAACCAGATAAATGGTTCCCCGCTACATGGCAGGTGTAGCCAAAATATTTCCCACTTACTGAACATCTATAAGCTCACCTTCCTTTCCCAACGTGGTTGCAGCAGCTTCAGACTGTGTAAAAGTTCTAGACAATGAAAAGAGAGTAGAAGCCATACTTCAGAATCTTCTTCCTCTACCACAGTAATTGTAAAGGGCATGCTTTGAGTGAACAAAACACAAGATCGTAGCAGTCTAAATACCTGAGTCAGCAGATGAAATGCCTGAATCAGTAGTCCCACTGGAAACTGCAACCACACCTAACTATCATGGTTAATGCAGACAGGGCCATTGAAACACCTTCAACAATACCTACAGGTAATTACATAGTAGTTCTCTCTTATCCAGCAAGTGATGATGCCTGAATCCACATGTTCTGTCGAGCCCATTATATCCTACATTTCTCCTATGCATACATACCTGAAATAAAGTTTAATGTGTACATTAGTCACAGTAAGATACTAACAAAAATAATAAATTAGGATGATTTATAACAATACATTGTAATAAAAGTTATGTGACTGGCTTTGAGACATCATTAAGTAAAATAAGGGTAACCTGAACACAAGCAGTGTGATACCACAACAGCAAATCTAGTAACAGAGCAGCTAGTGAATGACTAAGGGGCTGGAGGGTCTATATAGACTGGGTACACTGGACAAGGGCTGATCTGCGTCCTGAGCAGATGAAGACAGATGGCTGGAGATGGTGTCATGCTACTCATAATGGTACACACTTTTAAATGTCTGAATTATTTATTTCTGGATTTTTTTCATGTGTCTTTTTATTTTTTCTTATTCTTGTTCAAATAAAGTTGTCTCCATTTCCCCACCCCCTGCCACTCTCTCCAGCCCCACACCCATGCCCCATCTCCCACACTTAATCCTACCCCCTTTTGAGTTTGTCCATGGGTCCTTTATACGTGTCCCTTGATGACCCTTCCCCATCTTTCCCCGTTATTCTCCTCCCCTCACCCCTCAGGCTACTGTCAGTTTATTCTTTATTTCCATGTGTCTGATTATATTTGCTTCTTGTTTGTTCTGTTGATTAGTTTCAACTTATAGGTGAGATCATATTGTATTTGTCTTTCACTGCCTGGCTTATTTTGCTTAGTATAATGCTCTCCAGTTCCATCCATGCTGTCACAAAAGGTAGGAGCTCCTTCTTTCTTTCTGCTGTTTAGTATTCCCTTATGTAAATATACCACAGTTTTTTGATCCACTCATTTACTAATAGGCATTTAGGTTGCTTCCATCACTTGGTTATTGTAAATTGTGTTGCTATGAATATTGGGGTACATAGGTTCTTTTGAATTGATGTTTCAGAAACAGAAATAAGAAAAAAATTCATATTTCTTGTTGCTCTAACAACAAGAAAAATAAAGTACCTAGGAATAAGTTTAACCAAAGAAGTGAAAGACCTGTACTCAGAAAACTGGAGAACACTGAAGAAAGAAATTAAAGAAGACAGAAAAAAATGGAAACATATACCGTGTTCATGGATTGGAGGAATTGACATTACCAAAAGGTCCATACTACCCAAAGTAATTTATAGACTCAACACGATCCTTATTAAAATACCAATGACATATTTCACAGATATGGAACAAACATTTCAAAAATGTATATGTAACCATAAATGATCTCGAATCAGCGCAGCTGTTTAGAAAAAGAGCAAAGTAGGAGGGATCACAATACCCGATATCAAACTACATTGCAAGTCTTCCTCCCCTGGCATATTGCTAGTCATGCAGTTTTAACCCCTCTTACCTTTCCTCCTTAGAGATAACATCTAGGTCTCAGTTGTATTTCAGCTTCAGGTCCAAAAAGCAGCAAAACCAAACTCATGACTCCCAGACAAGTGCTATGACTAATGATTCCTATCCTGGCACAGACCAATCAGGGGAGACCACAACTCTGAAAAGATATGCCTGGAAAAGCTGATGAATATTCCATTGAGATCCTTCCCTAAGACCACCCCTAAACTCACAGCATTTAAATACCCTCAAAACAAACGAGCCAGTCCAAACATCACCCCCACCCCAGCCCCTGGGGAGTATACCTGCTCCTTTCCTCTCCCCCTCTTCTTTCCCCATGGGCATGCATCTCTTAAACTCTAGCAGGGGTGTCAAACTCATTTTCACCAGGGGCCATATCAGCCTCACAGTTGCCTTCGAAGGGCCGAATGTAATTTTAGGACTGTATAAATGTAACTACTCTTTAACTAGGGGCAAGGAGCTCAGCGCTACCACCAGGTAGAAACAAGGTGCTGGGCTGGATAAAACACGGTGGAGAGCTGGATTCAGCTCGTGGGCCTCGTGTTTGCCACCTGTGTTAAAGGGTCCCAGAAGACTTCCAACCAGGGGAGCAGTGGGCAGTGACAGCTTCTCCTGGGCTAACCTCCTCAACCTGTCTCCAAGGTCCGCTTTTCTCTGACTTTCCAGTGAGCTGACAGCAGCCTCTCTTTGGCTCACTTCTTTTCTATAACATTTCTAAAGAGCCAAAGCAGCCCTTCCTAAGGTCTTTCCTGCTGCTTCTGTCCCCAGCCTTTCCGTGTTACAGTGTCCTCAGCTTTAAAACAACATACTCTCAAAATCACCCGGACTGGTTTGTGAAACCTTTCCTGTGTGAAGTCAAGGATCCACACGATCAACACAGGCTGGCCCAAGGCAGACCACGTTTGGGGCCTCATTCCTATATGGTAATAAAAAGACTACAAAGATGGAGAAAGAATGTGTTTTGATGACCTTTGGTATCCTCACCCTTTATGAGTATTTTTTTATCTGATGGAATTTCTTTTCACCGTAGTTTTTAGAATACATTTTGTAATAACAAGTTCTTCCAAAACTTTGTTATTTTTTCATTAAAGAAATTATGTTGTTAGTCAAAGCTCTGCATGAACTTTTGTTTCTTTTTCTTTAAGAAGACGGGAATAATAATAAAAATAGTATCCAAATAACAGCAAAGGTGAACAAATGATATTTCATGAGACTTCGTAAACCAAGTGCTTGGAGCCCAAAAGGTGTTCTTTGTAAAAAGCTCCTCTTCCCACCTGACATTAACTATGTGCAGGGGAGAAGAATTTATCACACCCAAACATGCCTCTTTGACATAAGGATTATTTTAAGCTGATTATATTTAAGAAACTGCAGACACAGGAGAAGCTCTGAAAATACTAATAATCATCCTTTTGTAAGGAACATTTAAATTTATAAGAGATATCTCAATTTTTAGAGTATCTCCCTGGCTGTACCAGGAAGAGGGAAATGAATGAATCTCTAGAAACTCTTACCAACAGAGAAGACCGAAATACATCCATAAACTTATTCTGCTTTACTGTGCTTTGCCTGAAAATCTCCCATCGCTGGCTCCCCAACCTCTAATATCTCGGTTGTCTTTAACTGGAGACTTTATTTAAGGTGATGGCTTGGGCCACCTCGGGAAGTTACTCAGCTCTCCTGGTTATCTTCCATGTGTACACACAGGAAGTGCATATGTTACTGAACTTTGATGTGTTTTTCTCCTGTTAATCTGTGTTCTATTACAGGGAAATTTCAGCCAAGAACCTAGAAGATCAGGAAAACTTATTTTTCCTCCCCTACATATATGCTAATATATGATAGCATATATACTAATAAATGATAACATACTAATACCTCCTTCAAACAAGTTATCAAATGTGCTAGACTAGGTGTTCATATACTTGCCAAGCCACATGCAATATTTCTGAACAAGCAGGCACAATGGAATGTTCCAGGAGATCAACTCCGCTTTCTAAAGCAGCATTGTCTAGTTAAAGGCTGTGTGAATCACCTTAAATAGCTTTTAGTATAAAAAATTCATATGCACACACCATTAACTCACAAAGGCAAGTTGATTAAGTTAGGAAGTGGCTCATTCAATTTGTAGATATTAAAATTATTTTAAAACAGATGTGTTATCCATTTTGTTCTGTTTCTGTTATTTGTAAGATTAAATTTGATTTCAAGTTACACTTGGTAAATGCCAGTGTTTGTGAGAGCATCTAGCTCTGGACTTATTAAAATATATCTGTTCCATGTGCACCGCTCACTGGGCTGTTCTGTCTTCATTCCAGGTGAAGTTAATATGCGGCAGTGGGATACATAGGTCACACACCTTCTTGTTTTACCTCCAGAAACAGTGATAAAACATGTATGACAATCCCACAGGCAAGGGGAATTGGTTTTAATCGCTCTCTGCATTCTTTCACTTGCATATTCCTCCCTCTAGCTGCATATAAAAGTGTGTCTTTAGTCAAAACAAAAATAACTCCAGCAGGTGTTCATTTCTTCTCTAACACATTGTATCTCTCTTTGGGGACTACAGTTTCCAGCCTTCCACACCACAGACTATGTTGAGAAGAAAAAAAAAAAAGTCCCCTATGGTGAGAACATTTTTTTAAATGAATTCTCATTGGGGAAAAATTCCTCTTAATGGAGTGTAATATACTTAGTATGTCAAATAATATGTTTCTTTGTTCAAAAGTTTGGCAAATATATGTGTATAATATATGAGAATCTCAGTGGAAATAGTTACATAAACAGCAGCAAGACATGTTTATTACAATTTGTTTGCATTTTTCTAACAAGTGTTCAGATGTATTTTCCACTATTAAATATACCAGTAATATATATATTGCTAATGATTCATAATATCTTTGTGATAAAAAAACAATAAAAGAAATAATTGACAGAAGCGTAATTTCTTCTAGTGACCAGAAAATTTAGCCAATGATAATCCTTGGTAATCAAGTATTGTTTCATGCTTTAAGATTGTTTCTTTTATTCTCTTTATTTCTCTTTAGAAAAATACTTAAACTTTTCTTTCATAAGAAATATAGATATACCAGAGAATGTGTAAGATGGATAATACATCTGTAAAAAAATTGAGATAAATTATCTTTGATATTGTCTTTCCTTTCTGTGGAAAATTAAAATAAACTTATTTACTGATTTAGTCACTTTACATTTATTCATTCATTATATTAACCATTAAACCATCAAACAAACAGTATCATTTTACCATAATTATTCATTCAGTAAGGAGAAGTAAAGAAATAGAAAAATATGATGCAAGTATATTATGAAAACATGTTATTTATATATAGTGTGTGTGTCTATATATACACATATATGTGTGTATATATATATAGGATATTTATTGTAATTTTGTTGTCAATCGGCTCTTCAATTTTCTTTTATTTTGTAACTATTTGGAAAACTTCCCTCACCCTATACATTTAGAAAAAGTAAAATTTTCAGTCACAGGCACTCACAAATTTTGTCTTTGGTCAAAGTTTGGGTGTATTTCTCAATCTAAGTCAGTTTTAGCATTCCTGGAATATTTATTGTTTCAAAAGAGGTACATCAATCAACTAGGACCCAACAGAATCCTCGTGAAGGTTGAATGAGAGATTGGGGGAAAAAATGTGTGTTGGGGATGGAAGATTCTCCTAAAATTTCTGGTTACAGAGATTGAGTACAATGAATGTAAACCTATTGCCAACCATTTCCTGTATCATACAGAAAAAAAAATTCTTATAATAGGAGCAATACTCATCAGAAAATTCAATATTCTGATGAAGAGAAAAAGAAGAATGAAAACAAGAATAAATGAGAAAGAGAGAGGGAGACTGAATGGGAGCAGAAGAAAGGGCTGTTAGCCTCGTTTGAGTTCCTGAATCCAAACGCAGCCACAGCCAGACTTCCTACCCACTTCCAGTCACCACGATCAGTAAACTTCACTTAAAACTTAGAAACACCAATAGTCTAATCCACTATGCTGTACACCTGCAACTAAAATAAAATGATATTGAATGCAAGCTGTAATTTAAAAATAAAATAAAATGAAAGCTTAGTAACAATAGCACCGTTTAATTCTTATGTAACAGAATGTTGAAAGTACCCTTTTCTTGCTGCCTCAGCTGTTTGCAGAGAGCTCAAAGGTAGAGAACAAGTCCTTAAATCCTAAGTCCTCAGGGAAGGTTCTCACCCTTCTTTTCACACTTCCCAAGGTATACAGTTAACTCATTCAGTCTGCCCCTTCCCCTTACCCCGAGGCTATTTGAGAATGAGGGGACATTTCTTGGAGTTTGAAAAGGCCAGAGGTCAGGATTTATTTGGAAAGACTTGGTCCTATGCTCCATGTTTTCCCAACCTCTTCTGCCCTGTGGGACGAGGACAGGGCGCTTTCCTCTCATCTCAGTCCAAGGGATGAAGACTGGAAAAAAGTCATTCGGAGAGCTATGGTCCCCTTAAAGAAAGAGGAACATAGAGGACGGGTTCTAATTTCACCTACCTAGAGAAGTCTAAAAACTAGACACTGCTGACTGAATAAAATTGTGCACAAGGAAATGCGTTAAAATTACTTCCTAATATGTGAATTACTTTGAGCAAATTTGTAATAGAATTGGCTATATTTGAAGCCAAGTGACTAGATAATAATGATACTAATGGTAATAGTAGTAATGATACTACTATTGTTATGTCTATATAGTACTTACTATATGTCAAACACTATTGTACAATTATCCAAAAAGGTCAAGGGAGGAAAGTCTTTTGGAAAGAAATCAATGGACAAGAACTTGACCGTTGGATTTTGTGTGATGGAGCTTTTCGGTAACTATGATGGAGGTAGTTTCAGAGAACATTGCCTGAGATTCCTTTGAGAAAATATTGCCCTAGTTCTAACTGCAGTTTGCAAGATTAGAGACTCACTCTTTTTTCAGTCAAGATTGTTACATATAGACTATGCCTCAATTGTTAGAGTAATTTTACTCTCAGGTGGAGAATATAGTCAATAGTTTGATGATTGACAAGTATTGTAGAACCATAGAATTAACCATCCTTGAATCTTGCCTATGGCAGACAATTTCATTTTGATTCACTTAACTTCAATTCTAGAGACTCTACTTCTGTACATGTACATGTACTATATGAATGTATGTGTTTATTGTTATATTTATGTGTGTGTGTGTGTATTATAGATGTGTTTGTATTTTATATTGAATTTTCAACAGATTCTGCTGTTTTCTTCTAACAAGCATGGTCATGGAGGCTGTAATAGGTTAATGACAAAATGACCCCAATTCTCCATCCTATTCTGTAACTTCTTTCATGTGTTTTTTCAATTCTGGCCATTAAATTTGGAGTCTGTTCTCCCATTCCTTGAATCTGACTGGCCTCGTGACTTTTTTGGGCAATAGAATGTTGCAGAAAGTACAAGTGCTAGTTCTAAACCCAGACTTCAAAGGTACTCCTTGCTTCTGCTCTTTCTGTTGGGGCTTTGTGATCACGATGAAAATATATCTGTGCTAGTCTTATAAAACATTAGACTAGAGGTGGGAGTTAGTCATCTCAACAGAGGTCATCCCAGATGAACCAGCTCCCAACAGACCTACCGGTGAGCTACCAGACATGAGAATCCAGTGAAGACCAGTCAGGTTTAGTACAATTTCCGTGTGGATCTACAAGCCCTTAAGTAATAATGAATAGTTGTTATTTTAAGCCGCTGAATTTTGGGATGGTTCGTGACTCAGCACTACTGTATAGGTAGATAACATTAGTGAGTTTTTATATTCTGTGGCAGCAGTCACAGAAGGCCTAATATTAGATGACTAAATCCGCAGGTGTTCAGAAACAAGAAATAAAACATTCATTTTATGGTGTGGTATGGTGTGTTGAACAGCATTCTCCCAAAAATCATGTCCACCCAGAAACTCAAAATATGACCTTATTTGAAATAGGGTCTTTGTATTTATTATTGAGGCCAAGATAGAGCTGAAATCATATTAGATTAGGATTAGCTATAGATCAAATTAAAGTATCCTTAAACAGAAAAGAATATACAGAGATACAAAGAAGGCGGCCATCTGAAGATGGAGACAGATATTGGAGATG
The DNA here is from genome assembly GCA_004027735.1 of Carollia perspicillata. NCBI lineage: Eukaryota > Metazoa > Chordata > Mammalia > Chiroptera > Phyllostomidae > Carollia > Carollia perspicillata. The sequence goes on along the minus strand of PVKM010004777.1, from coordinate 21,776 downwards.
AGCCGAGGAACATGGAGGCTTGCTGAACACCTCTAGAAGGCAGGAGAGGAGCGTGGGTTGGTTTCTCCCTCAGAGGCTCCCAAAGGAAGCAATCCTGAAACATCCCGATTTCAGAATTTTGGCATGCTCACTTGTGACACAATGAATTTCCATTGTTTTAAACCACTCGGTTAAGGGAGCTCCGTGAATTATGGTTAACAGTAAAGAGCATGTTGCTCTGGAGTCTGTTTGAGAGACAAGTACATGAGGATGGTAATAGACAGTGACACGGTCTAGGGTCGATGGAAGAGAAGTTCAAAAGGAATTGGAGAATAATTGAAGAAAACTTACTAGAGGAAATGAGTTGAAAGGCAAAAGATGATGATTAGCAACATGATGGTTGAGATATAGATTATTTGGTAGTGACAACATCAAAGTTATGAACACAGGAGCTAACGGTTGAAGAGAAGTGGGAGAAATATCAGAAAAAGGGAGAAAGTTAAGGAAAAGAGAAGTCAGGGTGTTATATGCGTTGTCTATGTGGCTGCTGTAGATATCACATGAATGGGTACTAATATCGAGGGAGTAAGATAACTAGTAAAACCTTTGATAAATTCAGGAGATTGACCACAAGGACATGGCATGGAAGCATACGACAGTCTTAAAGCATGCACTCTAGAGGAGATACTTTTTCAAGGCTAACATAGACAATGCAGAGCCAAAGATACAAGGTCAGAAAAGAACCACAACTTGAAGAGGCTGAAAGAAAAGCTCACCCTTGGAGAGTTTCCATGCTTCTACAACAAGAGCAATAAGTTGAGGAAAACTTTCAGAAATAAGAGTCATGATACGTGAACAGTAGAACCTTCTCCAGATGACAGAATGGTGAGAAGGGAATCTCACTTGTATCTCACAGGGAGCCTGAGGGAACAATAGGAAGGCTAAACTGCCAGGCTCCAGGCTCAAAGGGACGCCAAGGCCCAACCAGGATTCTGCCACAGAAACCACCTGCTTAGGTCCCATTTGGAAATGGTCACACCAGCTATTCTCCACCTCTCTGCTGGCCTCTTGATTCCACTGAATCTATGGTGAACAAACTCCCACTTTGACCTTGAATCACTCAAAGATCTTACTAGGTGCATCTGAATGCATACTAGTGAGGTAATGCCTCTTCAGAGACTCTTATATGTTCAACCTTTTTTTTTTTTCTTTTTCCTCCTGGGCACAATATTTCCCAGCCTACCTAAGTTACATGTGGCCATGTCCTTAAGTCCTGGCTAATGGAATGTGGAAGTGGATAAAACTAATTTTTATTGCTTCTAGTCTTGGCTCATAAACACTTCCCATGTGACCTATTCTCTTATTTCTCCTCTCTTGGTTGCAAGTACCAATGACAAGACAGTCTCAGAAGTTAATGGAATGTGGAAGTGGACAGAAGTGACTTTTACCACTTTTGGTCTTGGATCATTAATACCACACAGGAAACCTTCCATTCTCTTTCATTCCCCTCCCCTGTTTGTACAGTGCCAATGCTCAAGACAAACTCAGCAGCCACATGGTAAGATGACAGAGATGACAGAATTCATGTCCTCCTACCTTTAAATAGCCTTATGTTGTAGAGTCCCAAATCAACAGGCAACCTTTTGTCCACACTCCCTGGTTTTGCAGGCAGTTCTGGCATCTCTCTGTGGGGATAACTGTAAGGAATGCCAGCAGAAGCTCCCACTAACTCACCCTATTACAGGACCACTTTCTGAGGGTTAACAACTGACTAGGCACCCTGTTTAGTGCTTAGCACGTTTCCTCTCATCTAATCTCTTCTAATGCACTATTTTCAGTGAACATAATAAAAATATTAATACAGGAAGATCTGATCAGATCTCTAGGCAAGAAGAGGGGCTGAGTGAGGGAAGGATCACAGGAAACATTGGAGACAATTGGGAAAAAAATCACACACTACTAGTGTGGTACGTGATTGATTTCCCTATCCCTGGGCTGAGACAGGATTGGAGAAGCTACGTTCCCCAGGTAAAGGGTAAACAAGCCAGTGTGGCAACAGGGCATTGCCCCCAGCCACCAAGTTAGAGTACACATGATGACAGATTCCCCACTGGGCAGAGACTTTGCAAGAGGAAGCTTTGCACAAAGTGTGTGTAAAGCTAGGGCATGAAAAGCCCTCCTACCCACTTTCCATTCCTGATTGAAGGGGAAATCGTAGGTCACAGAGTCATGTGTACCTGAAGGTTAACATGGCTGCAGGAGTAGGTGCTGACCTGCCAGTGTAATCCAGGGAAGAGATGGGGATTGGTTGGGAAGCTGGACCCTTCAGGGGTGCACAGAATTTGGGGCCAGGAAAATTATACAGAGGGTAAGGTAAAGCATGTGGCGTCTTCCAAATTATGCAGCATCTGCATTGCATTACGGTCCTGGACTGTGTCTTTCTCTTCCTCTTAGATCCACTCATGGACACACAGACAAGAATGCCTCCTGGCCCCAGGGATTAAAGCAGGCTTGGGTGCCAAGCCCCACAGACAGAGCTCCTGCACAACCAGATTCAGTGATCATCAGCGGCCCAGACCCCAGGCATGGGAAGCACCCCTGCGTGGCGATGGTGGAGCCAACCACATGCAGCTACTCCAAGAAGAAACTCTGAAGCTGAGAGCCATCTACCTAGTGGCCTTATGCTCCAGAAGGACAGGTAAGGATGGACTGGGCTTTCTGGACACTGTTTCTGGTTGTAGGGAGGCTGGGTTTTGTCTGTGTGAGATTGGCATGAAGCCAGGCAGATCCCCACTCCCCCACATTGTGCAATACTTTAAAAGACCTTTTTCCTTCCCCACCAACCTCTGTCTGATACCCGTGTTTGGTGGCAGGCAGCTGAACCCCACTTTTGCTCAGTAACAATATTAATGAGAAAAAAGCAACTTTATATTTCTACTACAAGTTTTTGACCTCTGAGACAGGTATCTGATGGTTTGGTTTTCATTTTAGTAAATGAAATTTCTTTACAAGATCAAGTAAACCTTAAATTCATATTTGTTCCTTTATAAATACAGTTTCCTGAAGAAGAAGAACAACATACACATAAAAGCACTGAGAAATGGAAAATACAAGTGCAACTTCATTATTGATCAAGGTAGTGCCTCTTTCCACACACAGTTCTCTTCGGCAAACCCTTTAATGAGCTCCAAGTCTCTACTTTACCTGTCATCCACGTGGAAGAAGAAAACGGAAGGATAACATTATCCTCGTGGGTTTCACTGTTTAATGCAGTACAGCTCCAACAACTACTACATGTGGCTAATTTACTGTTGTGAAATTCTGAAAATGGTCCCTCTTGAATTACAGCAAGCAAGACAGAAGTATGGGCCAATGGAGAAGAGCTTTTCTTCTCCTCCAAAATATAAGCTTTTTTTTTTAATCAAGCACTCCTTTCCAATGTTCACTCTTTGAAGTTAACCTCTCTTTTATAACTCTTCTTTCTCATATCTCATTCATTACAACCTGACTTGTTCAGTATCATTGTGAGCTGTAGTCCCTTGAACTGCTTCCAATTGTCCCGGACGTATTTCTCAATATGTGATTAGCGATATTTTTCAATGCATGATTCAGAGCATTTGTGACAGAATCACCTAGGGCACTGATTACAATGCAGAACCTGGCTGCACCTTCTTCCTACTGAATTAGCAAATCCACATCGGAGCCAGGGAAATTTACCAATAACCTGAGGTTAGATTTATACCTGGGATGAAATGTGAGAATATGGGACTCAAAGCCTCAGGCCATTTCATGCCATGACCTGTATTGTGCCCCACTCTGCTTCCAGATTATACAAACAAGAAGCCCTTAAACAAATGCATCCACTGCATCTTAAAATCCAAACTGTGCAAATAGACAGCCCTGAAAAGTCTCCACTCTCTGTCTCCATAACTCTTTCCTAGTTATCTGGTATTGCTAGAGATTTGCAGAAGTTTGGCCCTGGTTGGTGTGGCTCAGTGGACTGAACACTGGCCTATGAAACAAAGGGTCACTGGTTCCATTGTCAGTCAGTTCACATGCCTGGGTTGTGGGCCAGGTCCCCAGTAGGGAGCGCGAGAGGCAACCACACACTGATATTTCTCTTCTTCTCTTTCTCTTTCCCTTACCCCTCTCTAAAATAAATAAATCTAAAAAATAAATTTGCAGAAATTCAGCTAATTGAATTGATTGCAAGTATATGCTTTGTAACCTTGGCTAGTCCCTTGGTGGTACTACTACCTGTCTCTCAAAATAACCCAAAAAGTATCTCCTAAGCTTTCTCAATCCTCACCTCAAACCTTCATGCCCATCCCTAGTGTCCCTGTTCTTATGCAAAATCAGTAACTAATAGAACTGTATGAACCCTTTGACCTTCCTCTGCAACTCAAAGCATCTTCACTTGGCACCCTTCATACTCAGATCTGAGGGGAAAATTCTGTATTTCTTGCCAAAGCCAACTCTTCTACCTTTTCTTTGGCTATCCATCCCTATTGATGGATTCCTCAGTTCCTCATACTGGTCCCTTCACCATCTTTCATGACATTTTTGAGCTCTCCATACCCTATAGAAATAGTGGGGGGAGGGGGCATTCCGTATCAATGTGTCTCCCTCAAGCTAGCACACTGTTTTCTGTTCATCACCCAACATTGTCATAGGATATGCTGCCTCCTATGCCCCACTTCCTTTTCCTTCACTTACTTTTTAAACTTTGCAGTGTCTTCTTCATACCTTATCAGAGAGAAATCACTCTCCTGAAGGAAATGAGGGCCCCCTGATTATGGTATTCAGTAGTGGTTTTCATTTTCCAGACCCTCTGTGCTATTTGATGGTGATACAGCCCCCTCCTTCTTTAAACTCTTTAGCCCTTTGATCCCATACAGTGTGACATGGTCCTTGTTGTCCTCCATCAACTGTCTCTTTCTTCTTTACTACATTTCTCCTCATCTCAAATGTAAATGTCCCTACCAGTTCTGTCCTCAACTTGCAGGCTGTCATTAAGGGGAAAGAACGAGTAGAAAACCAGCAGTTCCTGTGTATTAGGTGCTCTGATTAGAATGAACACCGGATACCATATGTGCTCACGGCGGAATCATGGCCCCTGCCTTTGGGGAGAGTTCTCGAGCCGGGCTTAAATGAGAGACAGGATCGGGAAACATCAAAGGCAGGGAAGGCTGAGGGAACCAAAATGAATGTACCATGTAGAGGAACTGGAACGATGTCTTTTAAACACTTTGGCTAATTTTTACTCTATTAAAATCCTCAATTAAAATTTCTTGCAACTTTTTTTTGTAAAAATGAGTGTCTTTGGATAAAAAGAAGAAGCAAAATGAAGAAGGGAGGAGAGGGGAAAGGAGGAAAACCAGTCTTGATCGCCTGCTCTGAGAAGCTACGAAAGGGGTTCAAAGTAAGTCAAAGTTCCCACACTTGTTCTTATTACTTTGTATAAGAAATCAAATCTCAAGAAGCAGCTTTTTTCTTGTTTTATTACATAGAAGAGAAATTAAGAAGTTTAAATTCTATTTATCAAAGTAAACCAACTTTTCCCCCCTCATGGCACAACAGCTCATAAAAATTAATTTCTAACAACCTTCTCAGAGGTATTATTAAGTAGGTGTTTATTTGCTATTGAAATGACAAGCTGCAAACTTCTCCAATTCCTTTATTCTTTTTTATCTACAGTAAAATAAATGGCAAACATCACCATTGATAGAAAAATGTTTTGGCAAACTCTTCCTTCTCATGTCTCTGTCAGCATTTTAACACTATTCAGACTAAGTTCAAGAGGGTCACTTTTTAATAAATGTAGAAACATGTAAAGACTTTTATAAATAAAACTAATTCATTCTTCCTTTTGTCAGTTTGCTCATATCGGTACAGAGCTCTTTTTTGCTTCCTGTACGGATCGCATTATTTCTTTTTATTTTTGTAAGCTCCAACCTAACAACATACTAATAGATTGAGTTTATTTCCTACCATGTAATACCTTGCATTATTTTAGTGTTTGTTTACAGAGGCATTGCCTTAAAATAGAGCACAAGGAGAAGAAAGTGCAAACGATCAATTCTGTTCCCTAACATCATTAATGGAAAGATTTATTGTCACTGAAAACCATATATTGCTGACGATTGCTTTGGTGAAGCCACATCTGTTTACCCTAATGTTTAAGGAACAGGATGTGTGACAGGGAATGAGAATATGCCACTTGATTTGCAGCTATTACCTGACTTCAAAGACAACGGGTAGGTGCATAAATAAGGACAAATCATCATTACAGTGCAGCAACTGGACTTCCTTTCAAAAAGCTGGAGCCCGGGATCAGGCAGACTGCAGGATTGCTGCACCACAGCGAACAATGTCAGGCGTTCTCATTCTCAGTTAAAATTGCTTCAGAACCACTTTTAGAGATGGCTTTTAAATTTCATTATTAATGTTACTCTCCATTCATCATGTTATAGAAATCAAATTAGATGTCACCTGTCTCAAGCAACTTTTACTTTTCTTTCTAACTCATTTATTGGTGTGTGCTATAATAGTATATTTAAAAATCGCTCCATCTTCACAAACAAGGAATACTTTGGCAGAGGGACAAATATACAAATCTTCTTAGCATTGACTGATTGAGGTGAGAGTACCTTTGAAGTTTATGTTTGGTTTTAATAGAAGGTCTGATGATTTGAAGAAAAAATATGGACTTTTAGGGAAATTATAAGATTCTCAGTACACCACAGATTTGGAGGTGAGGTCTAATTCTAAGAACCGAAGCCAGCATTTTTCATTTTCATTTCATTCCAACTAGAATTGTCTAGGACTTATAAATAGGTCTTAATGACAGAGTGCTATAGAAATAATACAGATAGCAAATTTTATAAAATAATAAATTTAGCAATTCAGTTCATTCACATGTAATTATTTGCATTCCTCAGGTAACTATTATACAATTTTAGAATGGAAATAGTAATTCTAGGCGTTTTAGTTAAACAACAAAATTAAACTTTACAGAAGACAAATCTTATGTGTTACTATTAACCTATACCCGCAGTGAACAGACCAGATTCAAACACCAAACTGTCATTCATTAAATACTTGTCATGTGCCAGGTACTGTGTTAGATGGTAGATGGAATACATGGAGAAATAAGAAATGGTCACTCCAAAATAAGATCAGTTATCTAAAAGATAAGAAAAACAGAAATTCAGACAACATACATTAAGCAAAGGTAATGTGTTCTCTGAGGGGGCTAACCTGCTCAGGAGCAGAGCAGAGACCATCCAGGGTTGAAGATATTCCACGCCATAGAGGACGGATGATTTGTAAGAGGGCAGAGAAGATTGACACAGAGGTAACATTCAGAATGAGCATACAGGCATGATATCGCATAGCCCACCCTGGAAAATTATGAGCCATTATTGTGAGAAGTGGTTATACTGTATAGAAGACAGGGGGAGGTGGCATGCTTGTAAATAAACGTGGGAATACAAAAGTGCCCTCGCCTTCAATGATCAATATGCATTTTGAGAAATATGAGTTCAATATAAAATTAGTTTGAAACAACATACATGTATACTTCGTGTTACCTATAGCTAGTCCAAAAGAGGCATTTATGAGAAAGAACATAAATTTGTGTCTATTACCTACCATGCACTAAGGTTCTCATAATCTATTATCTATGTTGATCTTCACTACTTCAAAAAGTTGTATTTGTCCCATTTCACAGAGGCAGAAACTAAGTCTTAGAGAGGTGGCATTACCCTCCAGGACTGTCAGCAAAGGCGGAATCGACTAATGATTAGGTGCACAAACACAATGGCTGAACTGGTTAGTGCCAACACTCAGAACCTACATGTATAAGATTTGTGACTTCGGACAAACACTTAACATCTCTATAACTCAGTTTGCTCTTCCAGAAATGAAAGTAACAATAGAATCTACTGCACAAGGTTGCAGGATGTACCATATACAACATGCTCGAATGCTGTTTGGCACTTAGTGCTATGTAAGGTTCATTGCTGCATTGCCATCTCTGTCTTTTTGTGAAGGAAGGAACAGGACTAGAGTGTAGAAGATGACAAAATATCTCTTCCCCAAAATTTAAGATTTGATAGTAGATATCTCTTCCCAAATGAAAATACAACTTCTGAAAATGACAGAACACCTACTTTTGCCTGTATACTTATCATCTCAATGAACTGCAAAATTCTGCACCATTCTATCCCCAATTTACAAAAAAATATATATGAAATTTACAGATGTCAAGGAACGTGCTCAGATTTCCACAATTATAATGGTTAAAGAGTGGAATCAAATGATGGCAGCATCTCTGTACAGATGCTGTGATTCCGCCAGCCTGTATCTATTTGGAAATGTCTAATGGCTGCAGGGGCCAGGAGCAGAGTGAGGAAAAGACTTCACAAAGGAGTTAGCAAGACAATAAAGTTTTAAAGGGTGAATAAAAACCAGAAATGTAGTAATAGACAGGGAGAGTGTACCAGGGAGAAACTCTGAATAAAAAGTGCATTCGGGGAACAGAAAGCCCAGTTTTTTGGTGGTGCTCATGATGCTGTGGGAAAACAGGAAGGGGAAGGAGAGATCAGCAGATGCCAAACCTACAAGGGCTCTCCGGCTCTCCTCGCCATTCTATGGCTTTGATTTTCTTCTCTCAGAGCTTTGAAGACTCATTAAAGCTTTTTGAGCTGGAAAATGACATAATCGGATTTGGCTTTGTAAGGGCTCACTATGGAGGTAGTCTAGCAGAGGATGAACTGTAGACAAGGAGATTGGTTGGGAAGCAATTTAATGAATTAAGACTCTAGCAAAGGATAGTCAAAGAGTGGGCCTGTGGAAATAATTGGATATAACAGTTTCTTAATTTTCCCAAAGGTCAGGGTCCTCACCAGATCCTTCAGCATCTCTGGCCCCCTAGAACTGCCCTACAGAAAAGGTCATTGGGTCTGAGCTAGGGCTATCTTTCTGATCAAAAGATAATTTATATAATTTATTTCCTTTTCAAAATAGTTTCTTTAATTAGCTCAGCTTGCTAGTGTCGTTTTTCACTACTTAATATGCTACTAGTTTCAGTTTACATGTTTGCATTTTAGCAGAAAAGTTTTCTGAACTGTTCCTCAAGTGGAAAGGTTCTTCCTGAAGTCAGAAGTTAAAAGTTTTGAATTCTGCCAGGGGAAAACACCACCAAGTAATGGGTGTCTCATACTTTTGAAAGATCTCACACTAGAACCTGGACATTTTTGCAAAAAAAAAAAAAAAAAAAGTCACATAGGCACTGGCTGGTGTTGCTCAGTGGATTGAGCTAAGGCTGAAAACCAAAGGGTCGCTGGTTCAATTCCCAGTCAGGGCACATGCCTGGGTTGCAGGCCAGGTCCCCAGTGTGGGCCACATGAGAGACAACCACACGTTGATGTTTCTCTCCCTCTCTTTCTCCCTCTGTTCCCCTCTTTCTAAAAATAAATAAGTAAAATCTCTTCAAAAATTTTTAAAAGGTCACATAGGCACAGAAATACATGTCAGGGATTTTTGAAAAAAGATGTATACTCATGTTGTGCCTCGGCAGCAAATCATGTTGCCTGGAGTTGAATCCATGATCTTACCAAATCTCTACTTATCATGTCAACTGTATCACTTTATTTCATTTTTAATTTAATGCTAATTCTTCATAGATTAAATGTAAATGTTCTAATAGGTCAAAATCGTATGACTTGGACATTTATTTATTTATATTACACTGAGTAACTCAAAGGAGAATCTCAAAGCTCCTTCAAAGTCGGAGAAGCCTTCTCTGCATGTGTTCAATACCCAGAAAGTGAATGGCGTACAATATCTCTAAGTGCTGATGTTGCAGCCATTAATTTATTCATTAGATTCAGTTTGTGTTGGTGTATAATGATTGAGAATAGACAGGCGTGGTGTCTGCCTTCATGTGGCTCACAATCTACTGTGTTTTCTAAACGACAGTCACAGACCACTGCCAGGTGATAGAATTAATGAAGTTGATTTTTATAATGGCTGAAATATTTAAAAAATTGAAATACAATAAAATACAGTATAAGCTTTCAGAGAGCCTAAAACAAATAAAGACAATAGTACTTCTCGATTACATTGATTCCGTTACATTTGGAGGGCTGTGGGTTGCACCAGGTTGAAGAGTAAAATATATCTTTTCCTGAGCATCATGATCTTAAAAAAAATCTTGTAAAGCACTCATTTAAATTAACAAATTTATTGATAAAAATGTATAATTCTATCCTCAAAGGAATTCAGAACTTGTTTTTAAAAAGGACATGTAAACTGACAAACCACAATGTAAAAAGATGAATGGAGGCGTAGAGGCATGTATAAGAGTAAAGGAGACATGGAAATTGGCTGAATCTCTTTGTGCCAGAAAAGGGTCTGACCCTGCTTTTGTTTTCCTTCTTCTTCTTTTCAATCTTTAAAAAGAAAAGCCACAGGGTATCTTGTCTAAATACTCAATCTTGTGACTATGAATGCCTATTATGTGCTAGCCTTGGAAAAAGAAACTACCTGCATTTTCTCCTTTGGGATGTTCTCACGCATTTCAGTTGGCCACTCAGGGCAACACTTGCATGGAGTTGCCCTTTGGTGGGCAGTGTGACCCGGCTGCTACCATTCCAGAAGGCAGGCGTCCTCCTCCAAGCTGATCATTGTTTCTGGTCAAACAATTTTAGTTCTGTCACTAAAGAGATCCTGCTGCTCCCTTTGCTAAGGGAGATGTTCTGTCACACCTTGAATCTCACAAATTTCGGGGTTTCAAGTCGTTTCTAAGTTATCGCTTCAGTGATTCAAGTGCAGTTCAATTATTCCTTAGTTAACACAAGCATAGACTCCTTTCTCTGTTCTGGGGAAGCACTGAGTGAAAAACTAATGAGCAAAATAGGGTTCTCACCTTCAAAGACTTTACCTCCCAATAGCCGGTAATATTTTAAGCACATGATGTTACCCATAAATATACAATTATGTGCTATGGCATAAAATATAGAAGGCTAAGAAAGAATATTTCCTGGGAGACCATATTTAAATTTAAGGTGGATTTCACAGAGGACCTCAGCAAACCCATCATCTTTCACTGAAACCGAAGGATGCATTAGGAACAAATGTAGGAGAGGGTGATGGAGGGAACAGTGAGGGTGAAGACATTACTAGGCAGAGGAAATATCTGTAAATATACGGAAAGGCTGTGAGGTGAAAACTGGTGCATTTCAGGAGCTGAAGAGTTTGAGAATAATGCCACCGTATATGACTAGAGATACAAGGAGACAGGGATAAACCTATAGGGCCTTCTACACATGTACAAGATTGGGCATTTTGATTCTAAGTACAATAGGAAGTCACTAAAGGACATTAAGTGCCCAGATTTGTGGAAACAAATACTAAATATGAGAGGCATCTAACACTTTTTTAAAAAATAGTAACTCATTGCACAGCAATTGTTCTGCTCGTTGTAACTATGCCCAGTCATATATTTATAGGATCACTTAGTTTAAAATGCATGAGACTCCATGCATACATAAATTTATGAAGATATAGTTTTAAAAAACTATTTTATGTCTCCCATAAACAGTTATAGCACAATTTATAGTAAATAGTGTTCGATTGAGAATACTGTATTTGTTTTGTGTCTTTATACTCATTGGCTCACTGATGATTATCACAAGATGATAAATTAAAGGTGTCTTCCTTATCATTTTCTGGTTGTTTTTTTCCTACTCAAAGTGTTTTCTAAAGACCAAAGTGTACAACCACAAGAAAAAAAATTACTTCATTAGCAACTCACATTTGCTCTTTCCAGTTTCCTTAAAAGATATTTCCATAAAGTTCTCCACAAAATATGATTCAATTTTTTCAGCAGCCACATGATCTCTTGACAACTAATATGAATGAACACTGATGTTATCAAAATAAAATGAAAATGGAAAAGTAAAACAAGAATTGTCTGACAGGAAAATCAAAACCTACCGAGTGTGCTTATCTCTGTAAGGGAGTTGGAGGAAAGGGGCAAGGAAAGGAGAGAAAATCGGAAGGTTGAATGGTACCCAACTCCTGGTGAGCAAATGTTTACCAAAACAGCACTTAGATGACTTATAAATCAGAGAGGAAAAGACATGAAAGCACACCGTTCTTTAGCCTAACCTATTAATTTCCCTCTAAATTGTCTCCATGTCCATCAGAAACTGGGTCAGGCTTAGAGTTAAGAAAAACCCTTGTGGCTATAAAGGAATACTTCTGCTTGAGGAAATATTTTATTATCTTAGCTTTATTTTTGAAATAGCTTTAAAAATTTTAGAAGTGAAAAACTGTATTATTGAGTCCAGATTCTCAAATACAGAGAAATAAATTCCAATTTGTCCACTAAACCTCCAGCTCTCCATTTTACATAGAGCTGTGCTATAAAGAAATGTGAATCAAAAGCAAGATTCTAACGACCAAGTTGAGGTTTCCCTCAGGATGGCAACTTGTAACCCAAACCGTCATTTAACACAGGCCACTGTGAGGCTTAAAAAACCTAAACTCTGATACTCTTCTCATAACTAAAGCTTCAGTTTGTGAGTATTGTGATGTGAAATCTATATTAACCTCTGTTATAGAAATGACCTGATCCTAAGATTTACCAGATTAAACATGTGCTCCAGCACTAATGAAAAACATCGTCGCCTCAGCAATATTTGGGTGCTCTTCCTTCTCTCCTTCCTCCTTTGGCACGCTCAAAAACACCCTCCTCCTTCCTAGCCGTTACCTACAGGGAGCAATGCTTTCTTTCCCCAATAAAGTGGACTAAAGGTAGAGATGCTTCGTGTTTCTTCAAAGGAAAAATATCCATGTATATAAAATATATGTATCATATTTATGCATTGGTATGTATATAAATATATATTTGTTTCTATTTAAAACATTTTAGAGGCACTCATAAAGCTCTAGAAAGAACATTTTAGTGAAAGCCTGGAGGTTGGTTTTTAAATCTAGCTCTATCACAGGCTAATTTTGTGACCTGGACTTGACCAAGCCATTTAATTCGAATGTAGCCGGGTGGTGGTAGTAGTGAGTCCTGTCTTGCTTCCCTGAAATGGACTATTGAATTCCAGTTAAGAATGAAAGACATTCATTTCCCCACATACCAACTACTAAAGAGAACAATGGTTATTGGCATTTATACATCCCCCTAACTGTGTCACTCCTTGTGATATAAGCAAGAGAAATGTTTTGAGACAGGAGATCGTATTTTGAAGGGGAACAGGCTTGTTTTACACAGAAAGACTTCTCTGTTTTCTTGCTTTCCCATAGAAGATGGGAGGTGCTCAAATTCTTCAAAGTCCAGAATCAAGGATTCAAGAAAATGAAGTTTAAGGAGTTGCAAGCATTTGCACTCTGTTAGTGGGGGAGGAGTAATCATATTTCATGTGATGTTGAGCAGAAGAGGGTGACGTCCTGGAACTTAGGTGAGGGACAGTGATAGTGAACACGACCAGAGCATCCCTTGTAAAGGAGCGGTTCCGAAGTGATGTGGAAGGTGAATCCTGCATGAGGTCACAGGCCTAGGGGTCAGCCCTGGAGGATAACAGGATTGGGAGCCACAACATGGTCTTAGGTGAACACAGCAGGGTAGCAACGTGATGATGACACAGGAATGCAGCTCAGTGGCCCCAACCAAGTCGATGACCGTGAATCCATGAATTTTAAAACCTTCACATGTATCAAGGCTTTATCATGTGCTTGATTCTGCACTTAGTTAATTCATTTAATCTTACAGGGACACATTAATCTATTGAAACAGGTAGAATCATCACCAGTATGGTACAAAGGAAAACACTGAGGCACAGAGAATTGACATAACATGTCCAAGCTCACACTGCTAATAAACAGCAGAGGGCGGGGCAGACCCAAGAAGACTCTCTCCTGAAACCCAGTCAACTTGTGCCAGACAAAGCCAAAGTCTTTTCTTCGCTTAACACTAGCCACACAATGAGACTGAAGTGAAGAGAGCAGAGGAGAAGCACTGGGAACCTATTTAATTTTGAATGTTTTAAAATAATTGAATAAATGTTTACAAATGAAAAGTTTGTGTTTTATAACTGACAGCAGTTAAAAAGATATAGAATTAAAATGAGATATTATAATGCCTTTCTAATACTTTGCTGAGAAAAAAAAAAGATTTAACTGAGCACAAGTATCAGCATTAAGGGAGAAAAGCCACTTGGGGTTCACAGCCTTCTAAGTCGACATTCCTTGATGAGGCGCTCACAAACAGCCACGTCACTCACAAATGAGGAAATTAGAACACAGGCCCTGGGGTTTGCTAACTAGGATCGATATGCGGACTTTTGCACTTTCCTCTTTAAATAATCCTTATTCCTCACTGGTAAAATTAGTACTAAAACACCTACTTTCAATATGGTTGCGAGAATGCAATGAGATGAGGAGACAGGGTATGCTGCTTAAATAACAAGGGCCCATTTGGGTGGCTTACAAGACTAGAATGCTACTGATCGTTCGTGTAAAATTCTTGGATAGGTATTCAGATCGGGCGAATTGTTGTCCATCACGAGGCCACCAACGAGCGAGGCTAACCCAGCTGAGTCAGAAAACAGGAGAGCAAAAAAAGGGAGAAGTGCACATGGTTGGTTTTTGTGAGCAAGGTCCACAGTGGTAAGTCACTTCTACTTACATGGAGATCTTAGTCACATTGCTGTACCCACCAACAAGAAACCCTAGGAAATAACATCCACGATAGAAGCATGGAAAAAGGATGCTGTGGATAGCTGGCAATCTCTGTCACATGCAGATAAGATGTTTAGTAAAGGGCTGGACAGAAATTGCATTTAGTCAGTTGCTGCTGCTATGGGTTTAAAATTCTAAGAAGTGAAAAGGAAAATTATCTTAATTAAACCGTAAGGAACAAAATTTCTTGTAAATAGGACACTTGGAGCATTGTGATGCATTTTACTCAAGCATACATACACACATACTGAAAGTAACATAATTATTTCCAGAAAAATAGTAATTTTAACACTATATAATTCTCTACCACCAAAATGATGAAAACAGATATTAAAATTTGAAAATAAGAAATGGAAAAGCAATATTCATAAGAAAAATCTGTTAAGGAAAATATAGCACTACTTTGCATCTCTTATAAATTTCTGTTTAGTAAAATGTAGGAAGAAAACAGACCTACAAAGATGTAAGATCCACATACACCTTTTCCTCCTAAGAAATGACCTTTCCGCAGTTCTATTTGAAGTCTCTTCAGGCTGCAGATCTCCAAGGTGCCAACACTGACCTACATCCATTAGCTCATCGGTTTTTAATCTGATATGAAAGATCTAACACCATCCAAGTAAATATTTAAAGGAATCAAGGGAAATTCACTTATAGTATTTGGCAGGTAATAGAATAGTGGGATAGATTTCATTATGTTCAAGGATTGGTTACAAGGCAGCGGGGAGGAGAGAAAAGAAAGGAGAAAATCAATATGAAAACAGCTGAGGTAACAGAATAGAAGGAAAAGAACATAGCACTTGAGAGACAGAAAATTTCCGTAGTATATCCTTGGAGATTCCTGTGAAGTTAAACAAAACGTACACTTTATGAAGCTGGAGGTAAAGACTGGCTGACAAGGTGCAGACTGAACTGGAAGGTTGGCTGTCAGACTTCGGGAAGAAAGCCAAGGGAGTAAATAACGCTTTTGCAAAAATGGAAGTCATATAAGACACAGGATTTGGGGGGGACAGCCCAAAATGCAGACATGAATTCCTCTGGCTGTAGCCAAGAAATAATGTTTTCCACTTTTGGGACAGAGAAAAATAATGCAATTAATATTTTTTCATGATGTAAGCTTCACTTAAATTTTCTGCATCATATCCTACAAGGTAAGGGCTTCAAATGTGATAATCACTGCCTACCATGAGAACATCAGTTTACATCGTGATCTTGTACACACATACACGTGCAAACACAAAATAACAAAATCTGCTGAAACAGAACTATGTGCAGTGTTCTCTGATATTTCTCCTCTAATTCATTTAAAATGATGCTGATTGCGACAGTTCAATTTGACTTTCTGAGAACCTAATGGGGCTGACAAAAGGTTGGAAATGCACTGCTGAAGATGTCTATGAATTTGCACTGAAAAAGAATGAATCCTGACACTGCACTTAAACTATCTTCTTGTTTGTTTCCTGGTGGTCCTTCCATGGGTACCTAATTCATTTAGGACAAAGCGCAACCCTTTCTTTAAGCTGTAAGAGGATTCCCCTGGGTAATGCTTAATGGGAATTTCCTTAGAAAATGTTATTAAAGAGGAGGGGGCATGTGGTAGATTCCTTTGAAAATGTTATTAAGGAGGAGGGGGCATGTGGTAGATTCATCATCGACTCAATCAGTATGCTCACTATACCCCAGGGAACACAACAAACGAAGAAGCCTGGTCAAAGTGACAGACCAAAGTTTCCTACTGAGACTCAGCTAAACGCTGGCATCAGCCCCCTCCTCCATTTGTCCCTGACAACGGCGAGCACTGGCAGCTCAGCCTGCAGACATTTTTAACAACTGAAGTTTCTTAGACTGATGAAAAGAGCACAGCAATCTCATTCAGTACATTTTAAACTACAGAATACCTCCTAACACAGGCTCTTGGAATAACTTTGTTGTGTTGTGACAGCATTTAAAGAAATAAAATCAAAGAGAATAGAACAAAAAATATCTCATTGCTTTTAAGATTTTGATGTTATGTCATATTTTTCCTCATTTACTTACATGTGTGTATAGCTGTGTAAGCATGCATCTATACATTCCTGTATGATATGAACTATCTTGCTCACAGGATGTCAATGAGCAAAAACACAGATAACTTTAAATTATTTGTTTCGCCATTGCATTCAAGATGGAGTAAAAGAATACATGAAAACAGTTTTGTTTTGTGTTCTATTTTGCGTTTTGTTTTGTATTGGGTAATAAATAGAATTTCCATTTTGCTTTGATCAAGATTTTTTAAAAGGTCATTCAGTCTAACCAAACTGATCAAAATACTCAGTAACTTAACCTAAGTAGCCTGGCTCTTGTCCTCCCCAGAGGCCTTGGTGCCTTGATATCCCCTTTGAGCAAACATTGGAACACGGAACAATCCCTCTGTAAGATCTCTCCAAAAATCAGCTGACCTCAGGAAAGGCGTTTCTCTATCAACTCTCTGAGGACCACCACCCTCCTCAGTCCACTTCACCCCGTTCTCTCCAGTCTTGTTTATTTTTTCCCTGCACAAGAAAACTTCTTTCTCTCTGAGCATATGAGTTCAACTTTTAAAATTTAGGTTTCACATATCAGTGACACCATGCAGTGTGTGTGTGTGTGTGTGTGTGTGTGTGTGTGTGTGTGTGTATCCCCCCACAATTTTTTAAATACATTCCTCCATTTCTAGACATTTTGTTTTTATATCTTGAATATTGTGATTAATGCTGCAATGGACACAGACATGGAGATATCTCTTTGATATCCTGTTTTCATTTCCTTTGGATTTAGACCAGGAAGCAGAATTTCTGGGTCATGTGGTAGTTCAATTTTTAAAATGAAGAACCTCCATACTGTTTTTCATAGTGTTTGCACCACTTCACATTCCCACCAGCAGAGTGCAAGGGTCCCTTTGCTCCACATCCTCACCACCACATTTCTACATCCTAACAGGCGTGAGGTGATAGCTCACTGTAAGTTTTGATTTACATTTCCAGGATGATTAGTGATGTTGAGCATCTTTTAATGTATGTGTTGCTCATCTGTATGTCTTCTTTAGAAAAGTGTTTGTTGAGCTTCTCT
Source organism: Carollia perspicillata (assembly GCA_004027735.1). Classification (NCBI taxonomy): domain Eukaryota; kingdom Metazoa; phylum Chordata; class Mammalia; order Chiroptera; family Phyllostomidae; genus Carollia; species Carollia perspicillata. Next base: position 3,950 of record PVKM010004777.1, on the reverse strand, counting down.
GACCATTTTTTTTGTTGAATAGTTTTGCTGTTGACTTATGTTCATTCTCTATATATTCAGCTATAAGATGAATACGTTCTAAAGGACTAATGTATAACATGGTAACTATAGTTGATAATACTGTATCAAATAAGAAATTTGCTAAGAGAGAACTGAAACTTTCTCACCACATATATGATTGATTGATATAGATATACGTAAATATATTTACTAAAAAACAGTGAGACTAAGACTTTCATGCCCATCTGTAAAAAGATAACTTTTTATAATTAACTCTTTTGAAACAGGAACTACAAATAACAAGTACAAAAAAAGTATTTTTGAGATTTATTTCCTTTCAAAATAATTCCAGCTTTCAGGAAGAAACCATAAAGGGCTTAGAAGTAAATTGTATACATTTGTTCATGGGCTGAGGAAAATATTTTTCTTAGTACAAAGATAAGAAACCCTCAGAAAAGCTTCATAGATATAGCACATTAAAATATGTGTATATATGTGTGTGTGTGTGTGCATGTGTGTGTGTGTGTGTGTGTGTAGCTCAGTCAGTTTGGCTTGCTAGATAACTTACCATAGACAGGCTGCTTAACCAACAAACATTTATTTCTCCTGGTTCTGGAGGCTGGAAATTCAAGATCATGTTTCCAGGATGGTTGGGAACTAGTGAGAGCCCTCTTCAGGGTTGCAGCAAGAAGATTGACTTCTTGCTGTGTTCTCGTGATGTGGAGAAAAAACGAACGAGCTCCCTCACCCTGTTTTTAAGGGCACTAATCCCATGAGGATGCCACCCTCATGACCTGGTCACCTCTCAAAGACCCCACCTTCAATTGCCATCACACTGGGTGTTTGATTTCAACCTAAGAATTTGGGGGAGCACAAACATTCTGCCAAAATATTCAGTGCATACACACACACATACATACATTGTTATACATGGTGCATGTATAGAAATGTGTGCATATATATGCATAAAGAAATTAAAAGAACACAAATCTGGTGGGGAGGGCTGGGGTGTTGGGCTGGGGTGGGGGGGGAGGCAGACAACGGTACTTGAACAACAATTTTAAAAAAGGACGAAAATCTGTAAAAATAGTTGAAACCTATGTTTTGACAAAGTGCTGGTAGCCTTAATTAATCCTTTTATGTGTAAATTGTGTGTGATGCTACTCCAAGGAACCAAATTTGCATTAATAATGCTTGAAAATTTGTAGATGTGAATATTGTAGATTTGTAAAGTTGATGATTAGTTGGCAGATTACAGGCAGTGGGTTGTCCTGAAAAGGAAGCAGCTATTTCTAACTCACACAATGTGTTATTGGGGGGAGGATTGTTCTTCATGCTGGTTGAGAGAATACAGTCAACTGATTAGCTCAATCAATTGGCTCTCTCTACTTTTATGTGGGGGGCCCCACCCACAGAGCCCCCCCCGATCTGCCAAGGATGAAAATAATGCTACTAATACTTGATCTGCTTGGGGTGGAAAGGTGGCCAATCTCCCAAAGGAGAAGGACCAAGAGCCTTTTCCTCAAAAGGCTTTTATTGGGTTCATTTTGCACAGAAATACAGGTAAATCTCATTAATCATTGTCAGGCAGTAAGGGTCAAACAATAGATAATGAAGAACTCTGAGGGCCTATTTTGAGTCAGAGTCAGATAGCTAAAGAGCCATGAAACTTTGAGGAACAAATTCAGTTCTTGCTTGGACCCTTATTTAATTGAGAACATTCTAAATAAAGCAGGTTTCACAGGATTTTATATATTCTTTCTTAGGCCTGATTACCCTAGGGGACCCGCCCTTTCCAGCACAGGGCGGTGCCCACCACCAGCATTGTCTCAGGCTTAAGTCAGGCAAGGGTAGTAAGGCAGCCAAGAGGGCAGGAGACTTCTTGCAGACAGAATGAGGATTCAGGCTATATCAGGATAGCCGGGGAGCAAGGGTCCATCACCCTCTCTTTGCTGCAGCCCCCCAAGTCCTTCCTTGAGGGCCTCCCAAGTGATCATGTCTGGCTTAGGTTGCCCCCCCTCTGAGGGGCCTTACCCGTCATTGACTAACCAACCAAGCATTGGGCGCCAGAAATGGATGAAGCAGAAGCAGCGCACCTGTCAGGGAGATAAGCTTTGTTTCCTTGGTGGCTCACAGTCCAAAAGTTGCTCACTCAGCCTTAGCCATGGGGGGTTTACCACTCCTGAAACCAGGTAGAGTGATTCCTAACACTTATACTCAAGTTTATGCTTGAGTATACTCACATTTATATCATTTGCCAGTTGAACTTATACAAGTAATATTATATGCTTCTATTCAAGTGAATACTTACAAACATCAGAATATTTACAAACATCCTGAGTCAACAATATCAAGGCCATAGCCCAGTCTTCTAGCATCTCAGAAAGCTTCCTGACATTTAAATCTTAAATAAAAAGCAGTTAATAAAAATAAAAAACACCCTCCTTATGAAATTGAATTTAATGTCACAATTACTAAAGTAATAAAAATAGAACAAAACCAAAAAAAGTTTGTTATTTTATTGTCAAAATAAAAAGTTAAAAATAATAAAAATTCTAATAATTTCATGGAGGCAGGAAATTGTTAATCTCCAACCTCATTAATAGTTGGGTAAATTGGTTTAAAAAATAAATTTGGTAATATTTCTAAATTCTCAAAAATGTCATCAAGTTACTTCTAGGAATTCACCATAAGGAAATAGTATTCAGAAATGAAAATGAAGGTGTATATTTAAAAATTTTCATTTAACTATTATTTTTATATCATAATATATAAATCTCATAATTAAAATAAGAATATTTATTAAAGTTGAATAGTTTCAACACATTTCCAAGTTTAAAAAGAGGTAAATATGTGAATATGGTTATTATTACATTTTAATTACTTTACATAATATATTCAATTTATGTAACATATAATAATTACATAATCTATTACCTATTCTCTATAATCTCTTCCATGTTAGACCTAAATGGTTATATACTGCATGTTATTTATAATATATGACACATCACACATTGTCTTAATATACTACCTAATGTAATACAATAAATCTTCAATGTCATGGGTGGGTTCCTACACTTTAAGTGAAACCAATTTTACCATAAGCCAATTGACATAAACGCGAGTTTAGTTCCTATAAAACCTCATCAATGTTATAACTAAATAACCTTGAATGAAACAACTTTATTTGAGGACTTGCCATATACGATACATAATATATTATATTAATGTATTACATATCATATCAAACATGATTTTCTGTATTTGATTATATTATAAATTGACTGTACCTAGTATAATCCAGTGTGATTATATTTTATAATCCTTATTATATTTAGCTTTTGCTACAGATTTAATGTTTGTGACCCATCCCCTGAATTCACTTTTATACCCTAATCCCCGATATGACTGCATTTGGAGGGAGATAATTACAGTTAAATGAGGTGACAAGGGTATGGCCTTGATCTAACAGTTTTGGTGTTCTGACACTAGACAGGTCGCCCGTGCCCACCCAGCAGGAAGTCCATGTCAGCACACAGCAAGCAAGGGACCTCTGCAAGTCAGGAAGTCAGGTCTTACCAGGAACCAAATCTGTCAGCACCTTGACCTTAAATTTCCCAGGCTCCAGAACTGGGAGAAATACATTTCTATTGTTTAAGCCCGGCTGGGGAATGTTGTTATGACAACTTGAGCTAACTAAGACAGCTTCTTCCAAATTTTCAAATTTTCTACATTTTAATTTTTTTTGTTGTTGTTTTAAGTACAACTTTCAGCATTTATTATGCTTTGGCAGCAATCTCAGAGTACCAAATAAAAGTAGGGTGAGCAATAAAGGCATTTATTTTCTCATAAAATGAGGAATGAAGTTACCATGGTTGTTTGACTGAGTCTTTCTTGGCCCACCACACAAAAAAAAGATATTCCATTGAAAAAGAACAAAATTGGGG
>PVKM010004776.1:0-50638 GCA_004027735.1 Carollia perspicillata | reverse complement strand
GCTCAGTGTGGCTTAAAATCCATCTTTATATTTATATGATAGTTTAAGTGATTTAATGAGTGGCTGTCACTGACAAGGCACTTGGGGACTGTGCATAAAATGACATGATAATGACATAAAAATAAAGCTTTTTTCAGAGACGAACGCACAGAACTGCCTTCCGTGTACACACTGCTGTTTAGACTGGAGGAAACAATTCCTCCTTTGGTCAAGGAAAGTTGTTTTCATTGATGAAAAATAAGCAAATCTACATTCCCTTTTACTACCTTATTTGAATGCTTATGAAAACAGGAATCATATATTATATTCACTTCAGCAATGAATATGCAGAAAGTGCTGCATCTCCTTATTTAGGGATTTTTAAATATTGCAGTCATGTTCATCACGGTGACTGTAGGCTTTTGCATCTAAGACAGGCTCATTTCTCAAAGTCATACTTAAATATCTCAAATGGTAGTGTTGCCCTCTTGGGTATTGCACAACGTACAAGAAAACAAAGGAGGTTAACTTTGCAAAATAATAATAATAATAACAAAAGTAAAGAAATGGAGCAGCTGTAGATATTTCACGTTAGGAAGTTGCGGGATCGGGGAAAGGAAGAACAGGGAATTTGGGGGGAGCCAAGTTTGCAACAAGAATCTGGGTGTTGGGTTCATCTTAGAGCAGGGTCGGGGGGTTGTTCTCTAACTTAATGATGCTCTAAGAAAGGTATACCATTTTTTTCTCAGTTGCATGTTTTGTAGGCAAGTTTCTCTTTGCTGCCTTCAAAGATCTAAATACCAAATATCGACAATCCAGATAGTTCCCTGGACTTAAGCACTCACAGAGTTTCATGCCTATGGTTTTGCTTCTGATTTTCATTTTTAGGGTAGTTTCATTCATTTATTCATTCATCCGCTCATTCATTTCTTTAATTAAATTAATTAATTAATTAATTAAATTCATTTCTTTAATTAAAGAAATGAATCATTTAATTAAATGATCAAGCAACAAATAACATATTTTTCAGACCATAAGGCGCACTTGGGTTTTAGAGGAAAATAGGAAAAAAACTTTGAAGCAAACAATGTGCTAAAATATTTAATAACATGAATAATATAATGTCACCAATGTAAATGTAAACAGAACTCAACAGCAGCATTAAGAACCATTATTCCTTCCAAATTACAGGGCGGGGTGGGGGGTGCATCTTATAGTCCAAAAAATACGCTACTTATCCAGCACCTACTGCATGCCAAGTGTTGTGCCTGGTGTTCAGAATGCAAGCATGTGTCCTAGCCAGACATTATTCAAATAATCACATAATCGGTGTGAGTGCTCTGAAGGAGGCACATGTTTTGGTGAAAGTGTGTATTAGAAAGATTTGCCTTAGAGAGGCCTGGGAATGTCTTTGAGGAAATGCCACTGGGCTTGTATCTGTTAAGTGAGCAGGCGCGTTAACTAGGTTAAGTGAGGCGGGCGGAAAGGGGAGCTCCAGGAAATGGGAACAGCTCGTGCGAAGGCCCTGTGGTGGGACAGAGTATGACTTGCATGAGTATTCAGATGAAGGTCAGTGTGGCCGTGGCCACAGTGGAGAGAGCAAAGGCTGTGGGCAGACCCTGGTGGGGCTTAAGGGAGCTTTGTCCTTGTCTTAAGAGCAAAGCTGACACACAGGGAAGAACAGGTGGAAGACAGGAAGGGATCCAATTTCACAGTGTGGGTTGTGGGACTCAAGAGACACCCAAAGAAGAGGGTTTTAGAACTTCTGGTTCCTGCAGAAACACAGCCCCTGGTCGGCAGCTCGACTCAATCACGGGTGTCCCCCGACAGCTGTTAGCTGCCTGGCAGGCTGTTCTCCCAGGCCTGAGTGGATAATGGGGAGGATGCTCAGGGATGGCAGAGGGACACGCTCTGGCAGTCCAGATCTGCTGTCTCCTCTGCGCACAACGAGCCATTTGGGCAGGAAGGCGGTGCTTGCTGCTCTCGGGTCTGAATGTGTTTAGCTGTAACGATCTGACAGGGAAGCCAGGTTTCAACTTTAATAGAACACGAGGCACCCAACCAGCTGCCATAATCTCTCCCTCAAAAGGTAATGTGTAGCCTTTGTGAGCTAGGGCTTCAATTTATAAGTGGGATTAAATGTAGACAAATTCAAAATATAAATGATCCGGACTCGATTTATAATGCTAATACTAAAATACGTTGCAATAGTGCTTTTCATACTCCAGGTATTCAGCATTCAGAGATTTGGAAGATCTGAAAGGGGTATTTTCAGTTTGAGCTGCTGTCATGCGTAGCATGCTAAGGCCCCAGTAGACCTTGGAGGGGCAGAAATATCGGCAAGGGCGGGTGGAGCGAGAGAAAAGGCAACTATTTCCTGAACATTGACTGAGACTGTATAGAGCAGGGTTTCCCAACCTTGGCACTATCCATTGACACTTTGGGCTGGGTCATTCTCTGATCTGGGGGCCTGTCCTGTGCATTGTATGATGTTCATTACCATCACTCCCCTCCACCCATTAGATGTCAATACCACCCGACTCCCAGTTGTGACGAACCCAGATTTCCCCAGACATTGCCCAATGTGCCCTGGGGACAACTCCCCACTTTGGAACCACTGTCATTGACCCACAATGAACAAACCTGGTACGGTTGTTTTGTGAAATAAAAGCAAGGATTGTCAATAATCTGAAGACTGTTTTGCATCCATATTTTTAATTTTCTGCAGACGGTGGCTAGAGGTTTTTCAAATTAAAATCAGTTTTCCTTCTCAAACTATTTAGACACAGAGCATGTGTATGGAAATGCCTTCAGTGGAGCCTTCCAGGAGACTTCCCACTCTGGGGCAGATCCCTCTCTATTCGCGGAGCAGAGTTGAGCTTACGCTTCTGTAAGTCAACTTTGTAATTTTAAGTTTGAAATGCAAAAGCAGCTTTGCCATTTCTTCCTTTGCAGAGGAACAAAAAAGGAATTGGTTGTTGGCATTTTCTATGCTCTGGAGACTTTAACTATTTCTCCGCATCTCAGCTTTGGTGGGCAATGGGTCGGTATGAAAAGCTATAACACAATCGTTGGGATGCGTAGCCACAGCTTGGAGGAATTGGAAGAGCTCTGTACAATTTCCCGAGAGTGCAGAGCTTTGACAGGACTCCGACGTCCCCCTCACCTCCTGGCTGGGACGGACATCTCCAGGTGGGGCTGCGGAAACCAAGCAGACCTGACAGTGTTAGACTTTCAGCCTCTTTACCATGCTGTACGTGAGTGACCTTGAAAACGGGCAAAGTCTCCTTGCATCACCACTGTCCTTTTTCTGAAAACAAAAATAAAAGCAGTGGCTGAATCCTTGTCTCAGTGCTGTGAGGCTGACTGAAATCACACTGGGGGGTCCGGCGTTGTCATTTCAGGAGTGTTACTTTTCACCTTGATGCACCCGGGGCTTTCCCAGTATTTTGCCTATTACTTATTGTCAAGTTGCTCAGGTAGGCAGATGCTTCTTTTACAGAATTGAAGATTCAGGATTTAGAAATGCCATGAAAGGACCTGCTAACCAACCTGAATTGAAATCTGGTGAGCTGAGGTTGGGTATAGACAAGTTTCAACTCATGTATATACAAAATATATAAATTATATAAAGTAATTACATATGCAAAATAAGTTCAAGCTCATCTCTAATACATGTAGTTATTTGCTCTCTATATATAATATATAATATAGATTCAAATTATATATATGTATATATGTATAAACTAGAAAAAGCAAGTATTCTCTGATAGATTCAAAATGTGAATTATAATAAAATGTTACCTAAAAATATTATTCCAAAGCTTATGTGATTTGGAAAATGTTTGATCTTTTAGATTTAGAAGGTATAAGCCGTATCTACTAAAAAATGTGGATGGAGTCGGAAAGCTTAGCTGGCGGGAATATCAGGAAGCCCCAGAAAGTCGTCACTCCAGGCAGCCTGCATGTCTATTAGGAGGGAAAGAATGTATTCACAGCCCCTGAAAGAATATGGAGAGAGGACTTGTTTTGTTTTGTTTTGCGGTCTGTGCTGCTGGAAGCAGGAGGATTTGGACAGGAAATTATTGGTGCGTTTGCATCGAGGCTGGAGACTGATCCTCAGCTAATGTTGACATTAGTCAGCTAAACTGGGTTAGTCCAGGGGGAAAGGAAGTGAGAACACGAGCCCAACAGCTCTGAAAATGGAACATGATTCCGGAAACTTCCAGTGGCAGCAGTAGATGTTTGTCTTATGAAAGAGGGCGGGAGGAAGAGACCTGTGCATGTTTCGATCCCGACGCCCAGAAGTGTGTGCCCTGAACAGTAAGGCTTTCATTCCTGTGCAGAATGACACTAATAACCCCACATTTATGTAGTTTGCAAGGCACTTCCCCAGCCACCACTTCATGTCATCCTCAGGACAATCTGCAAGTGGCTGCCATTACTTTCAACGGATAAAGCAAGGGTCAGGCCACTTTCTCAAAGGCCTTGGTGGGGAATTAGTGGAGAACCAATTCTATCCCCCACACCAAGTTGTTTCTCTTTAAACATAAATAAATAAGTAAATAAAATAAATTTAAAAAAACCTTGAAAGCCGCCCGGATTCCAGGTGGAGTTGGAAATCAGTTAGAGTGGTTTTGTTTGCTTTTTAAAAAAGTTTCTTCCCTTCCAACGCATCTCCCTTCCCTTTTAAATTTAATTCCCGGCTAGTGGTGTGAGTAAGGTCATTCTTCACTTTAAAAAGGTAAGCAAACCTGTCTTCTTGTTAATCAACTTCTGTCCCACACTAAAACCCTCCATATGTTGGCTGGCCGAATCTCAACATTAGCTGCTGGCGATGCGTCGCTGGGTGATACAGACACGAACACACATGTGTCGTGGTTTCAATTACCATGATCTCTCCAAGGGCCATCTTGGCCTCCTACACAGGTGGGCTCCAATGCACTACCTTTAAGACACACTGAACGGAAGTCTGCTCCTGTCATTGACGGGCAGGCCTTAGCCTAGAAGGCAGGAATCTTTTGATGACAAGGTGGCCACCCTTCTCACTCTGCAGCCACTGCCACTCACTGCATCGAAACAGCTGCCGTTCTCACTTCTTCTTTTTAAAACTCTCTTAAGAGTTCTGTTTGTTTTTGTCTTCCACTGATTTGGACACACATATCCTTTCCGGAGAGATGTTGAAGCCATTTGTATTACAGGGGGTTTTTTTGTTTGGTTTGTTTTGTGCTTTCCCCGTGTCTGGTCAACAGTGCAGTGAGAGTACAATTTTAGGAACTCAAAACATGTCCAAACGCACCTTAGTCAATGTCATCGCTCCCCATTCGGCATCTGACCTTTGCAGGTTCATTTTATGCAATGCCATAATGGATGTTCTTGTTCTGAAATACTTCCCAAGTTTGATTTTTGTCTTGAAGGCAGTATTTTTTTTTAAAGTACCCCATTCAACTGTCTTCTAATAACACTCTCCCTCAAAATATAGGGAGGTTTCTATGATAATTCTATGGTAATTGCTATTTATGGGTTTGCCTATCTGTCTATGTACCTCCTACCTACCATTATCCATATAAACTAAAACCGCTTACTCTGGAAGGTGCCAGGACAGGTTAGCAGAGTACCTGCTCGCCCTCAGAAGCAGTCTCTGGTGAGCATCACACGGGATCGCCTGGCCACAGGGTGACATCCAGCCATTACTCACTAACACGCTTGGCCTCTCCTGGAATAACATTGCTGCCTCTCCACTTCACTCAGACTTGAGAGAGTTAATTATTTAATACGTTTGCTAAGTACGTGGCATTCCCTGGAGAAAGTGTACCACGTAAATATCTATAAATGAATAATTAATTAAAGTTGAAACGGATTACTTGGTGAGCTCTTCCTTAACTGCCCCATTTTGTTAATGAGGTGTTTTGAAGTTACGATCTAGTTTTGCTTTCTTGCCCCCTCCTTCTTTCTGCCGCCTTCTCCTTCCTTTTCACGACTTCCTTCTGGTTAATTCCTTCTCCCTTCTGTCAATTCTATCAGTGCCTACCATATTGCAAGCACTTAGTCAATCACAATGATTTAGCACCAGATCTGTAGGTAAAAGCCTTCATTAACTTCAACGGGCATCCTAAGCTCCTCAGAACTCTAGGGTGAGATTAATAATTAGATAATGATTCTCATGTGCTGTGAAAATGAGACGCTGGGCTCATGAAATGCTGAGCACGGCGTGGTGATCAGTAGTCGAGAAAACCCTTGTTAACTGACCCCTTTTCCCTGATCTGCTTCAAGTAAAACAAGAGATCCTGATGCTCCAAAAATTAATGTAAATGAAATCAGATCCCTTCTACAAGCTCCGCTTCTCTCGTGGGCTAGCACAGACAGAAAGGAGGTTGCAGTCGAACGGCGCGGTTTGGAGGTTTGGTGGCCTGTCTTTCAGGGAAGAGCAGACTAACTGAGATCGTTTTGAAGGAGCAACATAGTTGTTTATTGAATGTTGACGTCCAAATCCTAGTTATTCCTTTACCAGAGATTAAGAGGAATTAGGGAACAGTTCACATCCATCCTGCTAAACCTGACCCAGTTTATTTACACTGTAATCTTACTTCAGAGCACGATAGGTAAAATGAGCCGCTCTTGTCAATTAAGAGCTGAAGAACAATGTAGATTTCAAGTTCATTGTAAGAAGTACTTATGGTAAAGCACTACAGAAATGGAGAGACACTGTCTGTTATGCTGGGGAGTGGGGTAGGGAGCAGGCAGCAGGAGTGCTGAAGATAATTTTTTTCTTTCTCTCTTAAGAGTTCGAATTACTGTGCAATCTTGAATTTTCTAGTGACCTGTGTTAAAGCCCTGGGGCTAAAGCAGACCTATAATGGATCTATTTCTGAACTGTTCAGCAGTATCGGAGTTTAAAACAGCACTCACGGTAGATGCACATAATGAGGCCAACACCTCCTTCGGAATCCAGGGGGCCCCTGGTCACAGCCCTGCACGGCGTCTTCGAGTACAGAGGAGAGCAGGCGCTTCCTCGGCTCACTTCCAGAAGATGCAGAAGGTGCGTTAGGGATGTGAGACAAGGGTCAGTAAAAAGCTCTGCCCTCGCCCCTCAAATCTCCCTGCCCTGCTTGGCCCACCCCTACCTCCATCCCACTTTCCACTATCTGAAATTCACTTCTCTGGATTAAGGTATTGTTCCGCGTTCAAATACCTCTGGGAGGTATAACACATTCTCTTTACTAGTCATTAATAATTTAGTGTTCATTCCACAAACATTTGTTGTTTGCTGAATTTATTCATAACGTGAATTCATTAGAGGCAGGGAGTGAGCAGGCGTGTTGGCGTCCAGTGCTGCCTTTCTGCTGGTAGCATCGCCCCTCTGAACCTCGGCTGGCATGCCCAGAGAAGCAGGGGCACAGATCGAGAGACCTTCCAAGTCACTTGCTGTCCCAGCATTGTCTCCTTCTAAGACAGCTGTGGGAATGGGCACAAGCCAGGCAGCAATGGGTGGGGGATGCCTGCGAGCGTCAGAGATACAAGGGAGTGGGCATGGAAATTCGCCAAAAGGCTCGGGGTCTTTGGTCTGCTTTGTGTCAACCTGAAGCCTTGGGTCCAGTTTCCAGAATTCAGCACAGAGCCTGGCACACTGTAGGTACCCTGTAACATTGGATTCAAAAGTATAAGATAAAGGACACCTATATAGTTTTCTAGGGCTGCTGGAACAAACTACTCCAAACTGGGTGGCTTGAAACAAGAGAAATTTATTGTCAGATATAGTTCTGGAAGGTACAAGTCCAAAGTCAGGGCATTGATGCCGCCTCGCTCCCTCTGAAGCCTCTAGGCAAGGATCTCTTCTTGCCTCTTCCAGTTTCTGGTAGCTCAGGTGTTTCTTGGCTTGTGGCAGCAGAACTCCAATCTCTGCCTCTGTCTTGATGTGGCTGTCTTCCCTGTGTTCACACGCCGTCCCTCTGTGCATGTCCATGTCCAAATTCCCATCCTCTGATAAGGTCCTCAGTCATATCAGATTAGGGCTCATCCTATGATCTCATCTTGATTCAGTTACATCTGCAAAGACCCTATTTTCAAATTAAGCTCATATTCCTAAATACGAGGAGTTTTTGGATTGGAGAATACAATCCAACCCATAACTCACAATGAACAGGAACACAGGTGTGACAGCTCTCGATGACTGATAAGTGTTTATGCAAACGTAACACAAGGACCTCAGCGTGGGCCTTTCTCCCAACCATTAGAAGACTACCCACAGAGTTTCAGCTTAAGGACTGTGAAGTCCAGTTTAGGGGTGTGAACACCAGCGAAGGGGAAGATTATAGAAAATGAGGTCAAGGGCACAAAAAGACAAAGTTTACTACCTTCACATGGCTGCCCGGACCTCGTTCAGGCCCCGAGGGAGGTGACCTCAAATACCCGTGTGCAAACCCAGGCATCCCAAAATGGGACCAGCAGGCACGTGATGCCCATTCACAAGGCCATTCACAAGGCCACACTGGAGAGAATGGAAGTCACTGGTCCACACCCATCGTTCTGTCTCTCGTTATCATAGGCTTGGACAATCATTTAATGAAGAAAAGCTTTAGTGAGCCCCAGTAAGGTGGTAAGCATCACGCTATTCAGAAGTCAGATACTGTCGCCAACCTTCAGGACTCGGGTTCTAAATGACACAAGCACAGTCATGTATATATTGGATTGGCCAAAAAGTTTATTTGTTGTTTCCATACCATGGCTCTAGTAGTGCTTAGTTGTCTTTAAATTCGAGACAATTTTGTTAAATTCTATTGTGACAGCTGTCAAATCAGTGTGCATTTAAAAAAATTTATCAAACCCTGCCTGGCTGGTGTGGCTCAGTGGATTGAATGGCAGCCTTCAAACAAAAGGGTCGCCAGTTCAATTCCCAGTCCGGGCACATGCCTGGGTTGTGGGTCAGGTCCCCAGTAGGGGGTGTGCGAGAGGCAACCACATATTGATGTTTCTCTTTTTCACTCCCTCTCCCTCTTTCTACAAATAAAGTGTTTTAAAAAATTTGAAAAATTATCATCAAATTGGTGAATTTTTGTGTAGCCATTTTAACGTTGAAGATGGCAGAAGAGAAGCAATGTTTTTGCCATATTATGCTTTATTATTTCCAGAAAGGTAAAAACACAACTGAAATGCAAAGAAAGAGGTTTGTGCACTGTATGGAGACGGTGCTGTGACTGATGGAATGTGTCAGAAGTGGTTTGCGAAGTTTTGTGCTGGAGATTTCTCACTGGACGATGCTCCACAGTCCATAGGCCAGTTGACGTTGGTAATGATCCAATCGAGACACTAACTGAAAACGATCAGCATTATACCATGCGGGAGATAGCCAACGTGCTCAGAATATCCCAATCAATAAAGTTATTGGTGAAAACAAAAAATGCGTCTTGTTTTATGGAAAAACCCCGTGGACTTTTTGGCCAACCCAGTATTCCATCTTTCTTCCCTTTCTCTTTCTGGGGGCTACCCCAGGGAAGTATTGCATTCTCGTTGATTAGGAACCACAAGTCTAAATTTCGATTCCAGGCTGAATAGTGATTTTTTTCCTGAAGGTTTGAATAAATCATCCAATCTGCTTAAGTTTCAACTATATTCAGCATTTCTATTTTAAGCACTAGTTTGGGCCACTCAGGACTCCGGAGTCACCGAACCCTTTTGTGACTTAATTTGGGATGAGAACTAGGAAGGAGGCAGAAGATCTCCTGAGAACCAGACTGGAGAAAGTGGGCTTGAGCTACAGCCTGAAAGATCTGGGCACACGCGAGGGGCATTTTCTTGTTAGTGACGGCTGCAATTCCTTGGTTTGCAAAACTATAATTTTGGTAAAGATAGGAGAGATTTTCATGGAACGAAGATCATTCAGTTTTTACTCTGATTAGACTGCAAAGAAGGCAAGTCAGATAAACTATCCATTCAGGTAAAGCATTGTACTTCAAGACAATTAAGTGCATATAATCCATCCTGCTCCCCTTTTCACTTTGAATGCCAGGAAGCTCAAAGCTAACTATACCATTCAGTTAAAATGTTAATATTAGTCTAGGGCACAGTTTCGGTTAGCTCTTGCTGTGAACATACTACCCCCAAACTCAGTGACTCAAAACAACAATGTGTTTTTGCCTTTCATGGTTCTGTGAGCCGACAGGACCCAGCTGAGCAGTCCTTGCTTGGGAAGTCACGTGCAGCTTCAGTTGGATGGTGCCTGGGGCTGGAACCATCTAAAGGTCCAACTATGCTAGATGTTCAAGAGGGTTTGCTCATTCCCATGTCTGGCAGCCAGGCTGGGACGGCTGGCATGGCTGGAGGCTGGCCGAGTAGTTCTCTCTCCCACCACGTGGCTAGCTTGAGCTTTCTCCCAGTTCACATGTGGCAGCTGGCTTTGCCCAGGGGAAATACCTTCCTGAGAGTTATAATGGGAGACGTGGCTCATGGGTGGGTTTTAGGCTACCACATAAACATCCTCCTGTTCTTTATGGTCTTACCAGGGATGTTATTTTCTTTATGAGCCTTTTATGGAAGCAGGCAAGTGTGAATAATATATAAATGGTGCTTTACTTTTGTCTAGGGATTGATACTTTACCATGCTGCCTTGCCTGGCCTTCACAACACCGTGGAAAAGGGCAGATTGGTGACTTCATACCCATTTTTATAGATCTGGAGACTGAGGTTCGAAAAGGATTAGTGAGCCACCTGAGGTAACACATCTAGGAAGTGGAGGACTGGGCCCCCAGCACGTGTGTCTGATATGATGACCTATGTCCTCAAGCACCTGGCAAAGCACTGACGAGGCAGAGGTCTAAAATCCAGGTGTGACTCCCCCACACGCTGCACGGTGCCCACTTACCTCACCGGCACCTCCTTTCTCAGCAGCAGCCCAGGGTAGTGGTGTGAGCTCGAGCCCTTGAGCAAAATGCCTAATCCAAACGGGCTCCGCCACCTCCAGGACGTGGATCTACACTCTCCAGCGACTCAGTCGCCTCATCTGTAAAATGGGGCTGCTGCTATCATATGGGTGAAATGAATTAGAGTAACACTTGATGAGAACTTTAGAAAGAAAGCTCTCAGGAAAAGCTATAGAGATAAGTAGCTACTGAGAGAACCCTGCTCTAGCGTTACCTTTTGCGTGCTTTTCTTGATTTTATATGGACCTTGCTAAGCGTCCATAGAGGCACAGATGATCTCGACATTTCATTCTACTTGATATCGCATATGACTGGTAGACTGGAAGCCCTAACTCGATGTTAGTGTTTGCCTGAGCATCCTGATTTCAGGGGCAGGACTCCGCTACAAAACACTGTCAGGGCTTGTAGACACGACTGGCGTTCCCCAGGCTGCCACATGCACTCACTCTCTCTCCTCAATTATTTGCCGTGACATTCCCTCCCGCGGCGCCCTGCCGTGCTCGCCTCTCACTCTCTGTCCCAAGTGGGTCCGCACATTCCCACACAGCTTCTCTCACTCCACTCCTTTCCACACAAAGGTTCTTCTCAACACACTCACCTGGAGATTTCCCTCCACCTACGGACACATGCCCTTGACCTCCTGCCTCTTGGTGTAACTTCCTTCCTCAGACCCTCAGTCTCCAGAATTTGGCGCTCACTGAACCTGAAATGTCCCCCTCCCATCCCAAGTGCCCCCAGGGATGGCAGGAGAAGTTTCTACAGCCATCCCACAGGGCAGGATGCAGACCTGTGTTTGAGCGGGGAGGCTGTGGGCACCTGGCTGCACCTGCCCAGGGTCATTCAGCTCACAAATCCCCTTATTAGTGGCCAGAGAGGGAACTGCCCCTCTGCCCACCTGGACACAGCACAGAGTCTGTGTGCAGCCTGAGAGCATCCAATAGCCACTGCTCCAGGGGCATGTGCTGCTGACACGAGACAGGGCTTGGCGAAGAGAAGCCGCCTGCCTTTTCCCAGCTCGGGCTGGGGAAGAAGCGAGCTGGATATGCACCTATTCAGGAAGGCAAAGAGCCAAAAATAACCAAGAGCAATGTCATGTCATCTGACAGGGCTAGAAACACAGCTCGGAGCACACCAAGGCTACAGAGAGAGTGACTCTTGGACCTTCAGCCTTCCCTTAGAAATACCCGGAAAAACTCTCAGGTTCCACAAGATCGCCCATCCCCTCTTCACGGCAGCTTCTCAGAGCAAGGCCTCTGTGGCCTGTAGACCGAGAGTGTACAGAGTCAGGAACTTGAAGCTCAAAAGACAGAGTCTGGGGACCAGGACATCAGGATGGTATCCAACAGAACACTCTAAGGAAGACAGAAACAGGAAGTAACTGGTTAATATGGAGGGTGCAAACAGACAGGAAATGGGTTTAGGGAAAGTAAAGCCTAGGTGTCCTGAGAAAAATGGAAGCCCTGCACACTGCTCTCGGAGTGCAGGATCTAGCTAGACCCTGAAGGTCGCCCTTGGCAGGAAAGGAAGGGCCGCGGTCTTCCCGTCAGGATGGAAAGTGTGTGGTCTGACAGCAGTCTTCCCTTCTATTTCTGTTTTATTCTCTTCTAGTTTGATGTACAAGGCAAATGTCACAGTTCATTCATCTTTGTTCTGAATGTCTGAAATTGCAGAAAGGGAGGTGGGGGTGGGCGAGAGGAGAAGGCGCCAGGATTCCTGAGAACCCTGACCGTGGAAGAGCATGGAGGAAATAACCATGAATAAAAAAGGAAAAGAAGGAAGGAAGGTAAGGTGGGAGACAGGAAGGATGGGAGAAAAAATGAAAAAGGAAGACGGTGGATTCTATTTTATTTAGTGAATGAGCAGTTCTATACATTGCATGAAGGGAGTACACAGGGCTGATTAAGAAGCAAGCTCTGGCCCCTGCTGGTGTGGCCCCTGCTGGTGTGGCCCAGCTGGCTGGGCATCGTCCCGCAAACTGAACGGTCACCAGTTCGATGCCCAGTCGGGGCACGTGCCTGGGTGCCCCAGGTCTGGTCCTGGGTCAGGGCGTGTATGGAAGGCAACTAATCCATGTATCTCTCTTGCATGGATGTTTCTCTCTTTCTTTTCCTCCTCCCTTCCCCTCTCTCTAAAAGAAAAAATAAAGAAAAAATTTAAGAAACAACTTCTGCTTTCAAGGAGCTTATAGTCTACTCATAGGAAAAGAAGAGGCCAACACAGTAAACGAGATATAAAGCAGGACCAGCCAGGTGCCACGTGTGGCTACAGGCAATGCTCAGAGGGGCAGAGAGAAACAACCAACGAAATTTGAACCTGAGGTCCTGAGGGAAAGCTCCCTAGAGCTGGTGGCCTTGCCAGGGCACCAGTGTTCATGCAGGAGGGAAGTGGGAGGAATGAGTGCTTCTTACAAGTAGCTCTCTCCCTTCCCCTCCTGCAACCCCTAGAGGTCAGTTGTCTCCATAGGGTCACATCTTGTACCCTACACATCCTTGGTCCCTACAAATGCGTTGTCCAAGTATCAGTGTGGACAGTGACCGTCCAAAGGTACATTCCCACTGGAGCAGAGCAAAATGAGACAAAGACCAGTTAGCAGTTTTTCACAAGCAAATTACACGCAGTTTCAAAGACTGCCTTTCATTCTGCTATTAGGTCCTTCCTAATTTTTGGATGGCAGAAATGCCCTGACTTCTTAAAGAAATAATATTGACAGAAGATACTATAAGTGTATCTGGAGGTTGATTTTGCTTGTTTGAAGTTAATAGTTGGCCACCTGCATCGGTCGCTGAGATTTACTGATTTCAAACCATTTTAGCATCGGAGAACTGTAGGTCTACGGCGACTGCAGTGCCCGCCAAGGCAAGTGGATGCAGCGCAGGTTCTGCTTCATCCCTCCAGCCCCTCCCCGTCCAGGCCCCGGAGGCTTCTCCACTGAGCTTCCCTAACGGAGGTCACCTCAGCATCCTCCCTAGGACCCTGTTGCCTTTGCCCTCTACTGTGTTGAGGTGTGGAGTTCGAGGGGATGTGATAAACTGACCCACTTAGGTAGTAACGAGAGACGCCAGATTAATATAGTCTCCCTAGGGGTCTTCATATTTTAGTGGAGTATTATAACTCAAATCAAACCGATGCATTATGATGGTGGCATTTTAAGCCCCTCTCCATTGCAATGGGAAGGCATGGTATTTTTAAAATAAAGGGCCTTCTTCTGAAGTCAGACCACACCCTTCAAATTACTGACACAAGTGGCAAGAGAGGCAAGAAGGATAGCATTCTGTCCCTGGATCACATGTCACACTGCACTGTGAACAGAAATCCCCACCTTCTCTTTCTCTGGCCCTCTCTAGTACAGAATTAATCAGGCATTACTGTCACCCCCTGCCCTGGGCCACAGAGCAACCTGCAGGTGGCTTTAGAGAACCAAAGCAAATTTTAAGTCAGTTTTCTGCATTCCTGCCACTCTTCCAACCCCTGCCACCTCTAGGTTCCTGGAGTCTGGGGTAGTGCCTGAGCACAGTAGGAGTGCAATGGAAGATGAGCAAGTGAGAGACTGGATATGCTAGGTTACAAATAGCCCAGTCCCCTATGGGGGGCCCTCCACACAGACTACAGTTAGGTAAATGCAAACCCTGAAAGCTCATAAGGCTTGGAAGACTACAAGTCTATGAATCCTGATTACAAACAACCTGAGGGAACCATCCAGTTCCCTGAAGACCAGCCAAGTCCAGGTGCAACGAAGGAGAGAAACTCTGCAGAACCGACCAGGAACACCAGTGGAAACCCCAAAGATATTGTGACACCCTGTTCTTCCAAACTGGCCAACAGTTTTCCTGCCCCATACATTAAAAAGTAGCGTTTCTATTTTGGCCGGACAGGAAAAATGCAGGCATACTCTCCACTGAAGTCACTGCACCCTTTATCCCCTCCAGCACTTGATAGAACAAATGGTTTTCCACACCACATAGGAGCATTTGAGTTCTTGGGGCCTGAGGAAATGGGACAGGGCAGTGGTGACATCTGTCAAACAAGGAAACCCTCAAACGCTTCCACGGGTGACTGCTAGGTGTGACGGGAGCAGAAGAGACCCTTTCCCATAAGCCGGTTCTTCTGGAAATGGGGCCTTGGACCAGCAGCAGTGGCATTACCTGGGAGCCAGTCAGGAAGGCAGCTTCTCAAGCCCCACCCAGGACCCACCCACTCGGAAATTCTAGCGAGGCCCACCAGCCACGGATGTGCTCACAAGCTCCCTGGGAGATTCGGAGGCAGGCTGGAGACAGAACCATTGGTAGAAGGTGTCATCTTGCAGTGAGTGACTCTGGGCCAAGAACAGCCTGACCCAGGGTCACAGCCCTCGGGTGACCTAAAAACACCAAGGGATGACTCAGCGGAGGAGCCGAGTATGGCCAAGCCTGTAGTGAGAGGGCCTGGGGCGTACGCAGGCCCCGGGCATTCCGAAGCTGGTCAAACCCAGCCCTGGCATCTCATATTCACCACCCACCTCTGCCAACGCCTCGTGTGACTTGACCTAGTGTGGTAGCACCTCCACAGGGAAAGGGCTGTGTGGTCTCAGACTCCCAGTCTATCATTAGTGTCAACCCGCGCAAACCCACCGGTGCCAAAGGCAAGCTTTTGCTAACTTTCCAAGGCGGCTTAACTGTTTCCGGGCAGCAGCCACGGGCCCAGGCAGTGGTCTGAGGCACTAGGCAGAGCGGGTCTAGAGCTGGGGTCCGGCTTTGGGCTGCGCGGCCTGTGGACAACCCCCCCGCTCAGCGAGCAACCGGTCCCAACCTGTGTCCCCAACGCCAGGATGTGCCTGGATTTTTTTTTTTTAAAGCTGTTTGTGCGCTTGAAGAGCCTCACCCCTCCCATTTGGGGCTTGAGGACAATTGCACTGGCCTAATTAATTCATTTTCTTTTCCGTCCAAAGTGGAGCCGGGGCACATGGATACAAATTAAATACCAATCCGCTTTGGGCGCCGATACCCTGGACAATTAAAACAAAGAGCACGGCGGCTGGGGCGGCGGCAGCACCGCACAAAACCCTCGGGAAACATCCAGAACCTGCCGCGACCCAACGGGCAGGGTGCGGCGTAACCCGGGCTAAAAATGACCCAGCAGGAAGGCTGCCCCACCCCTGCAGGTGGACAGGTGGAGGTTGTCAGGGGTCAAAATCCATCCCGAAGGGCTAGGAGCTGGGTCCGTGCACGGCGCAACTCCAGGGGGCACACTCGCCCGGCGCCCAGCGGGAATGGCGCCCTTGCCAAAAAAAAAAACCACAACCGAGCAAAACCCATTGCACCGGCGGGAACTGGGCTGCGCGCCCCGCAAAAGGAGTGGGTGGGACTGGGAAAATGCCGGAGGGGGAATAGAAGGAGATTGGGAGGAAGAAAAGGAGAAAGTGAAAAAAAGGATGGGAATCGGAAGAGAGGTGAGAGGGGAAGAGCGGAGAGGGGAAAAACGGGAAACGTAGGGAGGGGAGAGGCTCGTGAAAAGGAAGAGCGGGCAAGGGGGGCGGGGGAGGAGAGGAAAGAAAGGGAAAGGGGAGGCGGGCCTGGGGCAGGGCTACCGGGCGGGGGGGCGGCGGCCGGAGGGCGGGACCCGGGTCCGTCCCCACCTGCTCGGGCGCCGGCTGTCAGGAGGGGTGGAATCCTGGTGGCCGGAGGGAGCGGCCGGGAGGCGGGCTGGGCTGGGAGCAGAGGGGAGGGAGAGGACGGGGACTGGGAGGCGGGGAGGAGCCGGCGCTCGGCTGGGGCTGCGGGGGCGGCGACGGCTGGAGCGGCTTTGGCGGCGGCGGTCCGGCAGCAGCGGCGGCGGCAGGTGGCCCCGCGCGCAGCGGCCGGCCCGGCCGGGGGCGGGCGGGAAGGTGGCGCCTGGGGCGGGGGCCGGTCCCTGCACCAGGTGACCTGTTCCGGCCCGGATCCGGGCGGCCTCGCCATGAAGCGGCGCGGCGCGAGGCTCGGGCAGCCGCGGCAGCAGCAGCAACAAGCCCTGCCGCCTGCGGTGGGTCCTCGGGCCGTAGCCATGACCCCCCCGAGCGGCGGCGTCCCCCAGGACCTCGGCAGCCGCCCTGCCTGCGCGCTGTTCCTGCTCTGCTACCTGGTGAGCACCGGACCCTGCCGGGGTCCTCCCTTCCGCGCGGGGCCCCGGGGAAGCGGGTGGAGGAGCCGAGGACCTCCACTAAGCGGAGTGGGTGCGGTGTTGCTAGTTTTCTCTTTTCCTGGCTGCTGTGCCCTGGGCGCTCCCGGCACCTGGGATGGGGACCGGAGGCGCAGAGAGCGGTGCGTGGACCGGACTTGCGGCGCTTTGCTCTGTCTCGAGTCTCTTAGTCTCGCTCCCAGATTCGCTCCAGACCTGAGTCCGATTCCCCTCGAGACCCGGCCTGCCCCCCACTCCACCTGGGATCTTTGCTAAGCCGAGTTCCTAACCCGCCCCACCTCGCACGGCTCTCCAGCCCGTTTCCTACCGGTCCTGGGCTTCCCTTACAATCTTCTCGCCAGACCCTTTTCTCCTCGTGCCTAACTTCTCTTTCTCTCCGCGAATGGCACCGGGCTCGACCCTCCTTTGACTTTCCGCCCTGTCGTAGTGACCCCGACCCTTTGCTGCCAATGCACTTGGCGTTGAATCTCCAATTTCCAGAGCTCTTCAACTCCTCCACGGCCACTCTAGCCAAGTTGCCGGTGCCAGAAAGAAATCTCGTTCTTAACACGCTTACCGCCAGAGTGGTGACTTTAGCTGCGTCTCGAACGTTGTCATTTCTGAGAATACGTTTGGGTTAATGCATGTCAGTTACAGTTTTCACGCTTCTTGGCTTCTGTTTTTAGTCATCAACTAAATGGCAGTAACCTATTTGTCAAGACCAACTCATTTAAAATACCAGAGTCACTTAGATCCTCAGAATAAAGTGGGGGGAATATCTCTCCATTCCTTGGATGGTTTTTCTTCCTTATGTTTTGAGTTCTAAACAACAGTAAATTTACAGAAGGCGACACCCTTCCTGTCCAGCCTACCTTGTGTTCCAGGATCCCGCAGAGCCCTTGGGTTATCTCGCCACATATTACTGCACATAAACGAAATGGGAAATGCTGAATCATGAAACTGATGTAATAGGAAATTCACAGAATGTGAAAAAAATGGAGCAGTGTCATTGTCCAGAATTATTTTCATTTATGTGGCATTGTCATTATTCGGAGTCTTTCTTCTCAGGAGCCCAAAATGGCTTAGGAGACACCGCAAGACTTAGAATTGGATGCCAAGGAAATTTGCCGCCCGGCAAGTTTCTTTGAACATTCTTGACTTCTCGGGTGTTTCATTTCTCTTGAAGCAAGGGAGGGAGTGTGAAAAGGCAAGTTGTATGTCTGCTTTGGCATCTACCTGTTGAGCAATCTGTGCTTTTCTTTGCATTTTCAAATTATCCAGTCCCCAATTCTGTGGTTGGACATACTTCACATTTTCCACAAGAAGGTGTCAGTGAACGTGAATAATTTTTTTCACCCAAGAGATGTTATTATTTAATTAATATTTATGCCACAGGGTCACAGCACACAGGCTTGTACATAAAACTGCGGTAAGGGATGACAGGGTTCCAGCTGAAACAGAGGCACCCCATCCACAAGGCCCTGGTTACCCACAGAGGCAGAAATGATGGAGTGGGGTATGGGGTAAAGCCTTAATGTACAGGTGGTCTGGGAAGTTCCACGTGAAAATCTTCACACCTGGCAAAAGGAGACCACTGCTAGACAATTCCAAGAAATCAGAGTAACCAGAGCAGAGCCTAGAGGCCTCCTGGTCGGTGGGAACAGAGACAGATGGTGGACCAGGTATTAGAGTTCTGTGTGGACCGAGGGGGTCTGGGAGAACGTGACAGAGAGGGGAAAATGATGCCGTCGGGCAGACTGGACTGAGGTAGAGAAGTGTGAGGTCGGGCTCCAGAAAGGGAGATTATGGAGAATACTGCCGTGTGGGGAATAACTAGAGCATGGATGAATGTCTTGGCAGAGGGACGAAATGGGTTTTGGAACCAACATGGAGAGGGAAATGTCAGTGCCTCCTGACTCTGCGTGTTCCCTTCAGAGGGACTTAAGGGATGCCACTGTAAAAGAAAGGCTTTTGTAGCCAGGAAAGCTGTTTTCCAGATGAATGAGAAGCTTTTGCAAAACCCAAGGAAGCAAAAGTGTGACTTGGAGGGTGGGCCTACACCCAACCCCCCATCCCACCAAGGTCTAGCCACTTGCTAGGGATTTTGCTCTAGAGGTATTGCTACCTGAGGTACTGACAACAGGTAAGGAAGGCTTCGTTGACCTTGGAGAGGTTTAGCCTGTGAATTTGGGGAATTGTAAACATCTGTCTGTAAAATGTGAAACAGCCAAGAAGAAAATGATAATTGCATGCATTCTGCTCATCAAGGAATCCTTCCAAGAGGAAGTGTGATCAGTCTGTGGAGGGGGCGGGGGGTGGGCAGGCAAGTGGAGGGTAGAGGTTGAGCAGAGTACCTAGGATCTCAGGAATACGTAGACCCTAGAAGAAGAAAGCTATCCCATAATTTGGAAGGCTAAGTTGTAATAGTGATAATAATAGTGCTAAGTTGTTTATATACACTAGCTAATATTAATTTTAGCAATGACCATCTGAGGCAGGAGCTATTATGATCCCCTGAGGCTCAGAGAGGATAAGTAAGTTGTCCTGGGCCACATAGGTAGCCCACCGCTGAAACCCAAATCTACCTATTCCAGGGCCCCAGTTCTCAGCCATGCTAGTCAATTGCCTTCTGGATTTGGCTTCTTGTAACCCATTCCCCTCATGCATAGATGCATGGGCCATTAGCAAAGCTTTTGCAATTAGCAGCTACTGTGCAATTGGCCAGGATGTGAGGTCATGTCTAAAGTAACCTAAAATATACAAAGCAGGAAGCACAGGCCACAGAATAGAAGCAGGATGTTAAAGAGAAAGATTAAACCAGACATTATTTGCCATCCGTGATGGAGAGATAAGAGCGGGTCTTTATACAGTCCAGGAGCAGCTGGTTGGCGAAGTTTAGCACTTGAGTTTGTATGAATGTGTGTCCAAGTGTAGAGCTGAGTGTGCCTGGGAATCCATTCCAAAGCCAATTTTCTGTGATTCGGGTACCAATTCCCAGTTTGCGTGGTCCTCACCGGTCTCCTTGTTCACAAAGCTTTCTGAGAGCAGCTTTCTGAACAGATGCCCATAAGCCCCTGCCCTCATGGGAAGCATGCCTCCTGGAGCCAGGGTCTGGGGCGATGGGCTCCTTCTCCATTGGCTGGGACAGAGTAACCTTCAGTCGCAGCCTAAGAATGGAACTGTGACTGTAGCTAGGATACTGCCAAAGCATGAATAATTGTGACGAGGCCTGAAAGATAAGTCACGGAGTGGTGCCAGGCAGATTTCTGAAAAGATGATCCTTGGTTCTAGCAGCTGCCAGAAAATTCTGAGGTCACCAAAGGTCAAGATGCAGAGAGCCTCCCCAGAGAGGGTGAGGGCCTCAAAAGCAAAAGGCAATGAGATCGATTCCCCCGAGCTCAGTGGTGCGGAGCGGTGTGGTCCACACAGGACTTGCTGTGCCCAACAGACCGACCCCCTTGCCATTCTCTTACATCATTAACTCTTACCTTCCTCCAGACTTGGCCAGAACGCCCTGAGGCTTCCCCAGCCCATCTGTGACAGTGGCACTCGTAGAAGGCAATTTTTGTCCATTCTGAGCTCTGGTCTCAAAAATACAATTTTTTTCTAAAATGAGAAAACAAGTCTCACAATGTCTAGTATTACTGATGGCCACCTGTAGACGTTAGCCCTCATTAGACAACCGTGGACAAAGAAATACGAGGACATCAGCAGTGCAGACATATGTGAGGATCGCTGGCAGGTGGTGCAGCAACAGTCTTGGGTCGAATTCTCTGTGCTGGCCATTGGTTATCTCTCTAGAAGTAGCCATGCATGTCACACAGGACCTGGAAGGGCAAAACAGAGTAAAGGAGGCTCAGTTGTCCAGCTTGTGCGAGAGTCATTGTGAACATTCTGAAATGCAGAGGTCGCCCTCCGACTTCACGTCAGCCACCAGCTTCCACATTCATCCTGACCAGAGTCCCTAAAATCTCCCAAGTGATAGCGTTTGCCTCTTGCCTTGTAGCCCTTCTCATCTCGTCAGTAAAAGTGTAGGAGCCGTGAATTGGCTGACTGGAAGATGTAGAGAACCGAGGTATTTCATGGAGAAGATGGATAGACTCAAGTAGACCATAATGAGCCTACAGTGGATTCAGTTTCCCTATTTCTTGGTGCATCCCGTTCCGCTGAGGAAGGAACTGAGGGGCAGGGGGGCTGTGCAGCATGTGAGGAATGGCCGTGAAGATTCTGACTTGGGAGCTCCCGTCTCCCATCCTCACCCCAAAAAGGGCTGGGGGGATGCCCTGGCTGGCGTAGCTGAGTGGATTGAGCACGGGCCTGTGAACCAAAGGATCGCGGTTCGATTCCCAGTCAGGGCACATGCCTGGGTTGCAGCCAGTTCCCATCAGGGAATGCATGAGAGGCAACCATACATTGATATTTCTCTCCGTCTCTCCTTCCCTTCCTCCCTAAGGGTAAATAAAATCTTTAAAAAAGAAAAAGAGCTGGGGAGGTGGCTCGGTGCAGTGTGTGTGTTTGTGGAAACCATCTTCCCTCCCCAGACACAGACATAGTGGCCCCAAAGGATTTTAGCCCCCCCACCCCCTTTCAAGATGGAAGTGAGGAAAGTCTTGAGACTCCCTCACCTGGAGCCAGAAAGTGGTCAGTGCATGAGTCGAGGGTGTCATTTGAGGTGTTTCTGGGAGGCAAGAGGAACACCTTGGCTGACTTTGGAGTTAGGAGATGTGGATTTGAATTTTTGGTTCTGCTGGTTGACTTTGGGCAAGTTACTCACCCTCTCTGAATCCATTTCGTTTCCTCAGCTGGAATTCTCTGTCCCATCCAGGGCTATCGTGAGGATGAGGTTTGAAGGGAGAAGTTCCTTGAGGTTCTGTGTGACAGGATGAGGTTACACCTGAGTGGAGATGACCACACCTGTCCCAATGCCCAGCACACAGGAGCTACTCACAGAAACCACACCAGCCCAAACCGTGGTTACCCTCATATGATTTGAGTTAGAAAGAAATAGCATATTAAACCACATTAAAGAGGGGAGAGGATCCCACTCAGTAGGAGTATTGATCATTATTGTGGTGTGTCCCTAGCCAGCTCTCAGGTCTGGGAAGGCGTACTGGGTGACTCGGAAATGTTTCCCAAGGCGTATCTTGATTTTTGAGAGTCCATATTGATATCATCGCCCATTCTGCTTAAGTGCATGCTTTGTTGGCATAAACAAAATTTTTGCTTATTTCTAGTCAGCAGAAATTGGAAAAGTAGGCCTTTTAAGCCAATCCAATTACCCTTTCGACCTACGGAAAGTTTGATCCAGCCACCTTGGAAAGAAAGACCTCGTGAGCCACGGTTTTGGAGGTGACGGACGGGGCAGAATGGGCAGGAGTGAGAACAGCCAGTCATTTGTGGTTTGTGTGTCAGACATACCCACGTACGTGTGTGAGTGTGAATGAACTTCCCACAGTAAGATGTGAATGATTTAAGATCCTTCGATCTCTGTCCCTTCCTTGGATCACAAGAGGATCATGTAGAGAAAAGAGCCAAGTTTTCCTCAACTCTTCAGAATAAGGGAGGGTATAGAGTTTCTTCCTATTGATTTTGTTTAAAGGAATCAGATGCAGTCATCCTGAAAGAAGTTTCGGCAGTATCGATAGATTTTTTTCCCCTCCATCTGCAAAATACCTAAATTCATCTGTTTCTCAATTCCCAGGCTGAACGGAGTGCATTGAGATCTTCCGTTTTGGATCTTTTATCATGAACACGCATTAACTGACCCATTTTTTTCTGTCGTAAAAAATTTCAATAAGTACCCAATTACACAAAGACAAAGGCATCTGTGTTTTGTGACTGTGTGTGATGCTGTCACACTGGACTTTGATTAGGGCTCGCTTCTGGGCGAAACAGATGTTTGAGGGCCCGGGCGTCTCCCAGAGCTCAGCCCCACTGTGTGCAGAGCAGATCAGGGGCTCCCGAGGTGGAGCATCTACGCGTCTGCCTCAGTGCGTAATTTGAGGGGCACAGAGATGTCCCCCTCCCCCTCAGTTGCCTTGCTTACAGCTGCAGTGCATTTGGCCTTTGCAGTTAAGGCATTGTCTCCACCGGGCTGGCATAGAGATGCCTAGATGTGGCGTCATTGCAGCATTTTGTCGTTATCCCATTAACATAGACGAACTTGCCAGATGAGCAGCAGTCCAGTGGGGGTGGAGGGAGGAGACATTTTAAAGATTGACTTTGCATTTTGGTGTGGAGAAATGAAAAAGTCCTAGAATGTAGGGTGGTTGTCTGAAGGTCTGGAGGGACTGGACAGCTGGGAGGAGCCCACCCTATGTGGGCAGGGTGGGTGCCAGAGTGCCACCTTCCCTGACCTCACTCACCATCCCCGACCTCAGCTCTGACCGCCAGGGGCCCAGTGAGATGCCCTCGGGAAAGGGCTTCTCCAGAGGAGGTTGATGAGGCTGGGTGGAAAATAGAGATCTGGTGAGGCCCCCCGCCCCCCACAAAAGAACTTGTGAGTGCCAGGAAAGAGTGTGGGGGCACTCACGGCTGGATCAAATCCTTTGGTTTATATGCAGGACCACCAGGGTACCTGGTAGAACTGCCCATGCCCAGTACTTCATTTCAGCAAGAAACACCGAACACCTGTGTGCCAAGCCCGAGACATAGCAGTGACTACGCCATGGATTCTGACCTCATAATTTCTAAACAAAGGAATGTTTGGGTAATTTTTAGCTTATGTTAATGCAACCTGGCATGTGAAAATACCTATGAAGGCTGGACCTGTGTCATGCCTGTAGCTGGAACTCTTCAAGTTAATTGCCTTGTTTTCCTGGCAGGAAACAGCTCACAACCACACACATGATTTGATCCAGGAAATCAGCTTCAGCTTAATCAATATTTAGAGTGTGATGTGTTGATAATCGATGTTGGTTTTGTACATAACAGAGGTAGCCACAACTCACAGTGAAGCAGCTGCCCACTGGCTCGGCGCCAACCACGAGATGCCAACTACACTGCAAGGCGCCCGAAGGACTGCAGCTCGCAGCACCTTCTCGAGGGGTTTCGACAGCCTCCCTGGGGCCAGCACGCCGTCACACTCAGAAAACGCTACCCAGCCCCTGAGGTGTCTTTTCCCTCCCACTCTAGCTGCCACTTATGTGTTTCCCACTTCTCAAATAATCTTTCTCGGTCCGGGCAATTAGATCTCATGGAGATCTAGTTTCTCATCCTGCTTAGATCTTTCTGGAAAGAAACAATAGCAAGATGTCACCACCACCACCAGGGAACCTTAGCAAAATAACAAATCAAGCCCCATCAACTGCGCATGTTTGAAATTATACCTAATTGGGTCATTCATCTCATTTCTCCTATATGATCCTTCCTTTAAAAAACGTGCTTTCTGTCACTTTGTGTTCTTCAAAACTCTCTCTGGAACAAAAGTGTGAAAAGCTAGAACAGTGGTGGGCAGACGGTGGCCCACAGGCCGGTCCAACCGGCCAGCCGCCTGTTTTTGTAAGTAAATGAAGTTGTACTGGATGACAGCCGAGCTCAGTCACTCACAAACGGTTGGTGGCTCCTCCCGATACCACAGCAGAGGTGAGTAGTTGTGATGGACACCGAGTGGCCCAAAAACTTGAAACATTTACCATGCGGTTCCTTTTTACAGGAAACCTGCTGACCTCAAGTCCAGAATGGTGCCATCCCGTAGAAATATGATGTGAGCCGCAAATGCAAGCCACATATGTAATTTCAAACTTTCTAGTAGCAACATAAAAAAAAAAGTATAGTGGAAAAGGTGGAATTAATGTTAGTAATGTGTTTTACTTAACTCACTGTATCCTGATATCATTTCGGCATGTAGTCGGTATAAAAATTATTAATGAGATACTCGGCATCCTTTTTTATATAGTTTGTGAAGTCCAGTGTGTATTTTACACTCACAGCACACCTCCGTTGGACCAGCCGTATTCTGAGTGCTTAACCTGCCTCCTGGCCACTGGGTTGGATTGTATATAAATAGAGTGCATAAACTGGGACTTACTTTTACTGCACTTTGAAGCAGGGGAAAATAAAATCATCTTCATAGGAGTATATGGAGGTTCCTTTCAAACAATTTCAAGCGAAGGCCCCGGAGAAGGTATGCAGTCGGGTGTCCTGTACCTTCTCCGTTCCCTCCTGTCACCGCCGACCTCTGCAACGATGAGCTGAGTTCTGGAAAGTTGTGGGCCATCAGGTAGAACTGAAACCATGCTCAGCACACGGCGCTTACTAACATGGAAAAGTGGGCTGGTGCACTTTCAGCAATAAGATGTAAAATATTGAACACGATTATTATGAACTGCGCTTTGCAGTGAAATCTAGTGAAATCAAATAGCCTTTCCCCCAGCATCCCGGTTTTCACGGGCGTTCCTAGCATCAGCCATAAAAACATGATTAAAAAAAAATCAAAGTGGAGAACTGGGCCCCGGTGAGTTTTTAAGGTATCCTGTACATGGAAAGAATGAGGAAGAGGTTTTGAGTCATTCTTGGAAAAAGAACACAATGTGATATGTGATATACCACAGCGCACCCCAGACTCTGCTCCCTATTGTCTCACTCACTAAGCAAATGTTTCCTTCCTGTGAAACCCAGTAAGGGAGGCGTCGAGGCATTTAGAGTAAGGCGCGCCCGCAGCCGCTCTGGTCCAGCCTCCACCAGCACCAGCTTCTCTGGCTTCTGCGGACCTCTGCTGTGAGCGCAGCCAGCTGGATTCCCGTTTAGAGCAGGAGGCCACACCTCGGCACATCTGCCGAGTGAAGAGACCGCCACTGGTGGACGGGTGCTGGGTGCAGCTCTCTTCATGGGAAGGCGGGGTTCAGCCTGCAGTTCACAGGCAGCCGTGAAACAGCAAGTCTCCAGTCTGGCTGCTGTGTGCTGTCGGGCGGGGAGCCTGGGAGTGGGGGCCGAGGAGAGGAGCCGGGCTTCTGCGCTGGCTTCCGCCGCAGCAGCACCTGGGGCAGGTTCAAGGCTGCCACCCTCTTGGTTGCCGTTTTGTTGTTTGAACCGTGGGGTGGGCTGGCTTGTCACTCAGGACTCATCTGTTCTAATACTCTCTACTTCTAAATAGAAGTTTATTTTATATTCATTTCCCCCCCTTGTAATTTGGAAGTATAAATGAGGACATAAAACAATTCAACCTCTCCCTGAGGGGGTGGACAGCTTGGACTTTACATATTTCTCCCCCCAGGTTTCCTATCACTAATCACTAGTCTCCTCCCTCCGCAGTGGAGAGAAACTGTATTTTCCCTGTTTATTTTTTAGGACTGAGGCTTCCCTCCGTGCCCCATTTTGGGGGCAGGTTTATGTCATACAAAATTCAAAAGATAAGTAGGGATGGCTGGGGCAGGTCTCTCTCTGACCGTGTCTCCTGGTCACCTTACCTCCCCCATGTGGCCGTACAGTGCTCGGTGCACTCAGGAAAATATGCATCTATTTCTTTTTTTAAAACCCAAGTGGTCCTTCTGAACTCTGAAGTTTGGGGGTAAAAAAAAAATTGACGATCATCCCATCGTCTCTCACGAAGAGCTGCCCTGTGTCCTCAGCGGTATTGGACTCCACGAGCACACACTCAGATTTATCTCCCCAGCCCTGTCTTGACAGGCATTTAAGTTTTCCATCTTTTGCTGTTATAACCAGTGCTGCAGTGAAAAGCTGTATATACCTGCCTTTGTACAAATTTGAGTATATATTCGTAGGATAAAGCCATAGAAGAGGAATCATTGGGACCGAGGTTTGCTGGACAGCTGCCTGATCATAGTCCACGGAGACCAGTCCCGCCGGCAGGGCATAAGGGGCCGTGCTTCCCTACTTCTGGCCAGGACCATGTGTTTATCGGGCTTTTTGATGTCTGTGACTCTACCAGGTTCGAGACGGCATCTCAGGATAGTTCCAGTGGGCATTTCTCGTACTGTGAGTGCGAATTTACTTACCAGTGAACTCTGTCGCTTGCTCCTTTTTCTGATCCTCAGCTTTACTTCTCGTTGACTGTGTCAGTGCTTTGAAACAGGAACACAATCCCCTTTTACAGAGACTTTCATTGATTCTTCACCGTCAGTCGAGTAAAAGTCTGTCTCGTGTGGGTGGCCATTCAGTGTCCTCCAGAACCAGGACCCTGCTTTATTTCAACCTCCTGTTCCCACATCCTTTCGTGTATTTTACCTCCTTTCTATTCTCCGGCCAAACCAAGCTGCTTGCGTGCCTCCCCCAGTGCGTCTGCATTTCCCTGCCTTCTTGCCCCTACTGTTCACACCACTTGCAGCGTCTCTGCTTTGCTTCTCCACTTAAAGAACTTCTCTTCATCCCTCAAAGCCCAAGTGAAATACCATTCCTTCCATGGCCCCTGTCCTTGGTGCCCCAGGGAGAGTTACTCTCACCTGGGGCTGTGCTGCCGTAGGGCTGGTTTACAGTTAAAGGTTCTGGTATTTGTGAACCTAATTCCTGGGTACCTGTCTCCTGCCTTTGCCACCTTGGCCTCTCCTGCCACCCTAAACCAGAAGTGAGGAAAGGGTTCTTTAAGTCTCCCTTCTTTGGAGAAGACGACAGTGAACTTTTGCAAAAAAAAATGTTGTTGGGTAAAAATATTCCTAGAGTAACATTTTACCATTTAACCACGTTCAGTGCACAGCTCAGTGACATCATAGTGCATTCCCGGTGCTGTGTGACCGTCACCCCCATCTCCAGGCTCTCTCCTCTCACAAAACTGAGACTGTGTGCCTGGTAACAGCAGCGCCTCTTTCCCCTCTTCCCCAGCTCCTGGCAACCACCGCTCTGCTTTCGGGATCTGTGACTCCTCTCGGGACCTCGCAGAAGTGGAATCATGCAGAATTTATTCTTTTGTGACTAACTTATTGCCGTTAGGAGAATGTCTTCAAAGTTCATCCAGTCGTAGCGTGTGTCAGAACTTCCTTTTTCAGGCTGACTGATGTCCCGTCGTGTGTACAGACCCATCTGTTCATCCATTTCTCTGTTGATGGGCTTTGGGTTGGTTCTCCCTTTCCGCAATTATGAACGATGCTGCTCTGAACATGGGTGTGTGTCTACGAGCTTGTTTCTTGGACTCCCTGCTTTCATCTCTTTTGGGGAGAGTACACCCACCCAGAAGTGGAATTGCTGATCATATGGTAATTCTTGTTTAGTTTTTTGTGGAACCGCCGTACCGTTTTTCACAGCGGTTGCCCATTTTTCATTCCCGCCAGCAGTGCACAGGGTTCATTTTTCTCCATCCTTTGCAACACTTGTTATTTTGTTTGTTCGTGGTTACAATGGCCATACTAATGGGTGTGCAGTGGTCCCGAGTAACCTTTTTGGGACTGTACATTGACGTCTGAATCACAAAGTCAGGTTTAGGAGCTCTCTTAACACCCATACGTCATGCTCTGAACAGTGCCTTGACTTCACGACCAAACTTTACAGATTTTTTTTCTGGAACCCATGTCCATACAGAGATGGCTTGGTCATTTGGATAAATAAACGGGCAAGTGAAATCTTTCTTGGCACAGGTTGCACCATCCACGACGAAAAAATCAGACAACACAGTCTGTGGTCCCAGCCTGCCTGTGCCCGATTTGGAGCAACAGAAGCCTCCTGCTGGTCCATCCATCATGCATGCTTGTTTTGGCTCAGAACTTACCGGAGAAAATGAGGCCTGGTTGGCATCCCTGTCATGTTCTCTCTCGGGTGCACTTTGAACTCTTCTCCCACCCTCTGATTTGGCCGCTTCTCTCTGGCATTTGAAGTCAGGACAATAGTTTGGAAATGTCTGGAGCTGGATTGTTCTCTCTTTCACTGGAAGGCAGATTCATTGTGACTGGTTGTGTTATGAACTAGCTCCTCCATTTGGAAACCAGCTCTGGAGCAACTGCCACATTGTTTCAAAGTCACGTTCTGATCAGCAGATGCTACTGAGTCTGGGGAGAGAGTTAATGTAGCCTAATCTTCATTTGTGTGTGTGTGTTGGTTTTTCTCCAATTGTTCAGTAGTGGTTTCCACATCCTTTATCTTCCACGTTTGCTGCTTTATGGAGGTGGATTTTTCTTATCCTAGGAAAATCATGATTCACGTATCTGTTAATATGATAATTTTTTTAAGATTTTATTTATTTTTAGAGAGAGGAAGGGAGAAAGAGAGGGAGAGAAACAATGATGCGTGAGAGATACATCCATCAGTTGCCTCTCACACGCCCTCAACTGGGGACCTGGCCTGCAACCCAGGCATGACTGGGAATCACACTAGTGACCTTTCAGTTTGCAGGCCAGTGCTCAATCCACTGAGCCATGCCAGCCAGGGCAATATGGTCATTTTTTTATCCTTACCTGCGGACATGCATATTGATTTTTAGAGAGAGGGAAGGGAGGACGAGGGGGAGAGAAACATCAGTGTGAGAGAGAAGGATTGATCGGTTGCCTCTTGTGCACGCCCTGACCAGGGACCAAACCCGCAGCCCAGGTACGTGCTCCAACCAGAAGTCAAACCCTCCACCTTTTGGTGTGCAGGACGACGCTCCAACCAACAGAGCCACACAGGCCAGGGCAATGTGATCATTTAAAACTTCCTATGTATGCTTTCTTCTTTTTAGAATTTCGTACCGTCTTGGGGCCGGCAGACCTCCCAGACGACAGCGGTGATGCCCAAAGTGGAGCAGAGCGTGGCTTACCAAGACTTCATCCACTTCACTGTCACCGAAGGGAACGTGCGCAACATTTCCGAAGTCTCCGTCGAGTATTTGTGCTCTCAGCCCTGTGTCGTCAATTTGGAAGCTGTCGTCTCATCCGAGTTCAGAAGTAGCATTCCCGTGTACAAAAAGAGGTGGAAGAACGAGAAGCACCTTCACACCAGCAGGACGCACCTAGTCCAGGTGAAGTTTCCAAGCATCATGGTGTACAGAGATGACTATTTCATCAGACACTCCATATCCGTGTCGGTGGTGATTCTCCGTGCCTGGATTACTCACACGTACCGGGGCGGAGACATGCATGTTAAGTGGGACGAGGACTTGCTGCACGCTGTCGCAAAGAATTACACTCTGCTGAAGACAGTCCCACCTTTTGAGCGCCCATTCAAAGACCACCAGGTGTGCCTCGAGTGGAACATGGATTATATTTGGAACCTGCGTGCAAACAAGATCCCCCAGTGTCCTCTTGAAACTGGTAGGTCACTTGCCTGGCCAGGGACCTAATTCTCATTTCTCCAGAGAGCCTGCACTGTCAGAGAGGGGCAGGACAATGTTCTTACATTAGCAGTGGGGGAGACAAGGAAGACGGAGCCTGTAACTTTGGACTTTGGGGATGAGAAGGGAAAAGTAAAACGGTAAGGAGAGGGGAAAGAGTTGGAGAGGACAGGACTGAAGGGAGGGACAGCGGGGCCACAGGAGGGGGACCTGCCTTGAGAGATTTGAGCTGCTTTAAGTTGCAAAGGCACGTGGAGGCCACTGAAACAACCAGTGGGAAAGTCTTCCTCTCATCACCCCTCAGAAATCCCTCCGACGTCAGTGTTCGGGTGGCATCGCTTCTCGGGCGAGCAGACCCGCCTTCCACTGCCGCTCTTGCACTTTCTGTCAGCCCGTGTAATTTTGGCACTCTCAGAGCCTCAGCTTCCCACTCTGTAAAATGGGAATACCAAATAACAGTTCCCTCAGTGCGGTGTTGTCAGAACTGAATGACATGTAATTTGCCTAGCACATAGTCAGCACTCAGAGAAAAGTAGCCCTGATGATAGATAATCGAGTCCCAACCCTGCACTTTATCCTCAGTGCCATGTGGCCACAGCCACTGAGGGATCCCCACGGGAGGCTCCTGGCTCGTCACCTGTCTCCCATAAGCAGTGGGGTTGGAGCTCTGTGGCTATACGCACCTGGAAGAAGGGGTCTGAAGATCTCTGCATCGGTGCCAGGGGCACCTTGTGCTGTGGGTGCTGAGCACCTGCTGGCTCTTCTCCCTGCCCTGCGATGGGGAGCCGCCCTGGGCACGCTACCTGCAACCACCCAGCTCCAGTAGCATTTCCCAAGATGTGGCCTTGGGACACACTGCAACAGACTCAGCCAGGTTTCTTGCTGCAAATGCAAATTCTCAGGCCCCATCCATTAACTACTCAGTCAAGATCTGTGGGAGCAGGGCCCTGGAATCAACATTCCCACATTCCCACGACTGATGTACCCTAAAGCTTGAGAACCTCTGCACCAGGGGCGGGGCTGGTGGCACTTTGATCTGGAGTGACTGTGGTCAGGCTGCCAGGCAGGCTTGGTGGGTGGAGGATATCCATGGGCCTGCCACAGCAGTCCCTGCCACGGGAAGGGCCTGACACCTCCTCATCTTCGAGGGGACTGGCTTGGGGCAAGGCGCCTTAAGGACTTAGGGAGAACATTGCCAGTGAGTATTTCCTGAACAGCCCTGCAACAGCCCTGCAATAGCCCTGCTTGTAATTAGAACTTAAAGCCTGTGCAACTACAAACTATAGCCAGCCAGAAGCCACTTACAGTAGAATCAACACATCTAGCATTAAAAGAACTATTTTGAAATAATCATAGATTCACAGGAAGTTGCAAAAATGGTAGCGAGTCCTGCGTATCCTTCCCCCAGAGTCCCCTCGTGGCGGCTTGTCTTCCCTAACTAGAGCACGGCACCAAAACGGGGAAGCCGGTGTGGAGCTGACACTGAGCTCGACTGCAGGCTTCAGCCGGCGGCCACCACCCTGTACAGGCACTTCCGTGCGTGTGGAGTGTTCTGTGCAGTTTCATCCCACGTTTTGTTTTAATAGTCGTGTTTGGTGTCTGGCTTACCCAGTGTTTGAGTGGTGCTTTAAGTAAGAGATATCTGGAAGCAGAAGGCAAATTCCCTTTGCATGTGCGCGTTGGGAATGCACATGCAAAATGGGGGGTGGGTAATTAAACGTCTGAAATCACCGCGCCGCACGCATTTGGATGATCGCTGTGCCTCCCTGGCCAGGCAGAAGCCTGCGCTGGCGTCCGTCCGGAATGCCTTCCACATGGGGACCTAATCTGCTCAGGAGAAGGAAGTACGGGGTACACATAGTCTCAGTTTTGCTTTGCCTCCAAATTTGTCAGGGCTTAATGATTCCATTTCACATTTGGCCAAATCACACTCCTCATTAAAGAATGGCTGAACTGCAGGCTGGAAGTTTTCAAACAAAGTCATTGACGAACTGGCCGAGTTCTTGGGACGCCTGAACCTACCCTTGAAATGCCTTCTCTTTCTTTTCTTGCCCCTTCCCATATTCACAGGGCCCGAGCTCCTCTCCCTGCCTTTAGGCCATTACTTTTGGGGTGAGAACCGATCCAATCCAAGCATAACGCAGAGGAAAACGTTCTGAGAGTCCAAGTCGCTGGAGGGAGCGGGGAGCTTTGTGTCACCTCCACGCCAGCTCTGCTTGCGCGGCCGTGATTTGTTCCCGCTCCTTGAAAGACAAATCAAAAGAGCATCTGCAGCAGCTCTGTGAAAAGTGTCCGTGACCTTCGTGCTTGTCATCGGCTGTGTGGTGGACAGAGGCCGGGCCTCTGGCTTGTTCTTAGCAGGGACTCTTGATGAAGAGTCAGGTCAGAACAACAGGATGGCTTTAGGGAGCCGTGGGGGTGCCTTTCATGTCCGGCCCCAGTCCGCAGCCAGCCCTGGCGGCGGGTGTGGGGGAGCGTTTTCTGTGTCAAGTGCCTGGTGTCCTACGAGGGCTCTGCAACTGAACCGAGGGGCCGCCTGATTAGCTTTCATTTTCCTTTTCCTTTATGGAGAGAGCGAGCCAAAGCCCCCATGCACAGAGGTTGTGTGAGTGCCACCAGAGTGACCCTGCACCAAAGGCTGAGGCTTGGCTCCCAAGGGGAGGGCTGTGCACCCACGCACACACCCCTGTGGAGTACCTCCTTTGCTTGCACCTGCCCCGGGCTAGGCCGGGGGTCTGATTTTCAGTAGAAGTGCAGCAGACTTTTGCCCAGCGCTGCTGCATACACCTACTCTGGGTCAGAAGTGGGCAGCCTCTCAGGACACGTGTGTGCCCTGGCTCGGCCGCCTGCCCTCTGGTGCTCCTGTTCCTGCTGCATTCCAGGTGCATGGGCCATAGGTGGCCAGGCACACCACGCCTGCAACTCCACTTACTGCTGTGCGTTTCCTTGGGGGAGGGGACCAGGCCTTAGCCGTGGTCCCTCACCTGTCACACAGGTGCCTGCCTCATGGGTGACTTCACTGAGAGAACAAAATCACCCACGCACCTGTAACCGTAGGCCAGACTGCTCTTCCCGGGAGGGGCCGGCTAGTTCTGTTGCCTCCATCTTCAGACTAGCGCGCATGTTCAGTCCCCTCTTTCCGAGTGTGTCGCTGTCATCTGGTCTAAGCCACTGTGGTCTCTGTCTGCACTCTGCCTGCAGGTGGCCTCCCAGCTATGCCTCCCCGTCCCTCCAACACAGCAGCCATAGCAAGCAAGTGACATCACCTCCTGTGGGCAGTTACTCCCATAGCAGTTACAAAAGGTCACCACATGTCCCTTCCTGTGGCCTGTGGAATCTGTCCCTGTCCCCCGCCTGGCCCCATCTCCTGCCATGCTCCTCTGGCCCACCTGATCTAGCCACACGAGCCTGCTTGCATCTCCTTAAACGTCCCAAGTTCGTTCCCACTTCGGGACATTTGTGTTCCTGCTCCCTCCTCCTGAGATTCTCCTCCCTGGCTCACCTCTCTTACCCCATTCCTACCCCTGCACCAATGCCACCTCCTCGGGCACCACGGCCCTGACCACCCTATCTGAGGCAGCAGCCCCACCCCGGCCACCCCGCCCCATCGTTATCACCTTTATTTTCCTTTGTCGCCTTAGTGCCACTGAACATTGTCATGAACTGTATTTAATTTTTTTTCTGGTTTAGTGTCTCCATCCTCGCAACACAAGCTCCCATAAGGCCGTGGTCCTGGTGTGTGCTGCTCAGGTGCCTAGCACAGTGCCTGCACGCTTCGGGGTGCAGTGACTGCTTGTCAGTTGAGGGAGGTGACTGAGGAATGAATGCTCTTAGCCAAGGGGCAAGGGCCTTTTTCTGTCTCATGCTTACGTGTGACCATTGCACTGTGACAGTATCTTTAGGGAGCTTGTAGGGGTGGGCAGTGGCTGTGTGCCTTCCCTGGGGCTCACCCTCATATGGGCACACACACACATGCATACACTGCAGTTTCCCACATAGAGCCCATCTGGGCTGTCCTGGCTAAGGCCGCAGCCACCCGGTCAGCGAGCCTCCTTCGCACATGAGCTCACCTTCCTCCTGTGCGCCTGCCCTTATAGTCTGAGTCTCATCAGTTTGATTCCGCACCCCTATGCTTTGGCTGCACTAGGTCCGTCTACCTGGGACGGCTGCCATCCCTGACTCCCGCTCCACTGCCGCCTGCCTTGTCTTCCTGGTAAAATCATGCCCACGCTTCAGGAGCCAGCTCAGATCTCAACCCTTCCCCAGTGCCCCCTCGAAGCCCCTGCCTTCCTTCCTCCCTTCCTTCTCACAGTCGGAAATTAACTCTCCCCTTTGGTTGCCCCAGCCCTCTGTTGTTACCCACCACCCCATATGGTGTGTGTCATGTTTAATTCAATTAAACAAAGGTTGATCGAGCACCTACTATGTACCAATTTCTTTACTAAATTTGGACACTCAAAGATGCAGACATTCATGATCCTTCCCTCTGTTTAGGAGGTTATGCGAGAGGTAAATAAAGCTACCAGTACAAACAGTTACTTTCCATTACTGCCAGGCACTGTGTGAAGTGCTTTCAGTGGGTGTCTAATTTAGATCTGCCCGGCGTTCTAGGTCATATTTACAGAAGAGGAAACTGACTCAGAGAGGTAGTGTAGCTTGTCCAAGGTCACACAGCTATTGGTGATGGAGCTGGGGTTTGAACCCAAGTGGTTTGGTTCCCAGATGCCACACTTAATTATTAGTCTACACTGTTGGGTGATGCCATTGGACTGTTGATTTAGTTCATCAGTTCATTGAGTAACAGTTATTGAGTAGTCGTTATGTGCTCAGTGGTTTGCTAGGCTTCTTCAGAGAGGAGATGGCATTAGAACAGAGATTTGAAGGGTGAGCAGAGTTTTCACAGTCAGAAAAGGCACAGGGGGAGGGGCATCCAGGCAGAAGGGAGAGCAGGAGCCACGGCACCCAGAGGAGGAAGTGCAGCCTGATGGGGGCTCCGTGATACAAGGGATGGCAGAGAGGTTTCGTCTTGCCTGTAGACCTAGGGTGATGGGGTGGCTCCCTCCAGTGTGGCATTGAGAAGGATTCCGAGGCTGCGTCTGTGCCTAGGGAGAGAGCCATGTGGACTGATCACCCATGTCCACCACGGGGTGGACATGCAGAGGAGCAGCACTCGAGCTATGTGTTTGTCCAGTTAGAATCCCACGTGGAGTTGGGCAATTCAGGAAATCAGACTACCAAGGCAGGTCGGAGGCTCGCCGAGGGGTGTTCAACATTCTGCCCTCGTGTTTCCCTCTGTGAACGTTTTCTAACCTTTCCTCTCAGTTCAGAACCCGGGGAACCTGGCCGTTTCCTTCTTTTCCTCTCTCTTCTCCTTTCACTGAAAATTTATTCTCATCTGCAGATCTATTGCATTGGAAGAATGATTTCTTAGAACAAAATTCCATTATAACAAACTAAGAAGATTAAGTCAAATATTGAAGCCAGATTACTGTCTTTGTGAAAATATCAGTTTTTGCAGCAGGACTATTCAAATCAATGACATGATGATACTTTTTGTTATTATAAGAACCATATATTTGGTGCTTTTAGAAAAAAAAGACTTAGTTCCTTTTTCCCCCCAGTTAATCAGGTAGTCTGAATTTTTCTGTAAGAACACTAATTAATGCCTCGTCTCTGCATTGCCCTTTACGATCTTCAAAACACTCTTCCCATGCACATTGTCTCATTTAATCCTCGTAATATGCCCATGGGAAAAGGGATTATTTCTCATCTTCTCTTTGTGGAGGGGAAGCCCGGGCTCGCCGTGCCTGTTTAACTGGACTCCATGCTTCCTGATTCCTTCGAATTTGCTATTTCAGTCCTTAACTAAAATATACTAATACAGTCCTAACCCAGGTTCT
Organism: Carollia perspicillata; assembly: GCA_004027735.1. Lineage (NCBI taxonomy): Eukaryota > Metazoa > Chordata > Mammalia > Chiroptera > Phyllostomidae > Carollia > Carollia perspicillata. The sequence goes on along the minus strand of PVKM010004776.1, from coordinate 14,519 downwards.
AAATGAGAAGAAATAGCCTTTTTTTTTTTAAGTTGAATTTTTACCATGTGAATCATCCTGTTTTCCTCACCCACTGGACTTTGTCTCTTGGAAGCAGGTGAACGTCTGTGGCAGCCCAGGGAGAGGAGACCTCTGAATGTGGCCAGCCCCTTCTCCCTGCCTGCACAGAATGCCCGAGAATGTTGTTCTCCTCTCTTTCAGCCAGAACAGTAGTACATGTTCCCAATGTAAAAACTTCGGAGAGTGTAAAAGGCTTCGTTCCCTCCCACCCCCACCATACTCTGCCAGTGCCATTCCTAGAGGCAAACTCAGTAACACTCATTTCTTGTGTCTCCTTCCAGAAGTGTTCTCTGCACCTGTAAACGTGACATCGGCAGCCCTTCTCTGCACACACACACAGGGAGGGCACTAGGAGCTCTGTCCCGCACTCACTAACGGGACAGCAGGGATTCTTCTGTATCAGTATATGTGCTACACAACCTCACTCCTTTCTGTAGCCGCTTAGCATTCTGCTGCCTGACGGTCCATAGCGTAACGTGTATCCTGATGGTGGCTGTGCAGGTCATTTTTAGTCCTTTACCGTTCACAGCAAGGTTTCGCCAAACATCCTTGGGCACGTGTCTTGGTACACACATGTAGGTGTGTCTAGAGGAAAAATTACTGGGAGTAGAGTTATTTTATTCTTAAGACTCCTCGTACTGAATATTTCACAGACTGTCTTAGTCACTCACCTGCCTGCCTGGCACCTTTTAGAGGGAAATTCTGTCCTAGATCCTGCTTACTAGGTAGTACAGTGTTTGTTCTCAGCCTGTGGCTTTAAGGAAAATAACCCCCCCAATCACCACTGTCTTTTTAATGTTCTGTGTTTGGAAAGCATATTGAGTTGCCTGCGCTCTGGCTTTCCTTCTCCAGGTTGGAAAATCTGAGCATATTGTCCTCTAGGTTCTGTTTATAGATTTATAGTCACAGTTATTCCTTGCAGTAAGAGTGTCTCTAACTTCTCCACAAACGGGCTGACAATCTCAGCTGCATTATCATGACGCGTTTGACACACGTCAGAGCGGGGCTTGGTCACGTGGAAGTGGGACCTTCCGCAGAGCAGGTCTGTGTCCCAGCTCTGATCCCTTAGCTGAAGTGGGCAGTGGGCTGTGGAGCCCTCCCAGCCACCTCACTCAAGGGTGATATTCAAAGTACCTAACAACCAGAAAGGGGTGGGGGTGAGGGGCAGGACTCAGTCAGCGTCCCCAGGTGCTAGCCCTAGTGCTGAAACAGGGTGGTGCTGGAGGTCCTTGCCCGGGAGGAGGAGGTGGGTGGTGGGTGGTGGGTGGTGGGTGGCAGTGCCCTCGAGGTCCAAGGCTGCACCAGTCGTCTAACCAATGTGAGCATATTTCAATTTTTAACAACCGGCGTGGTGTCACAGGGGCATGCCCACTGAATATCCACCCTAGCCCTCAGGGAGGCCTTGTGACGGCTGATGAGGTTTTAGAAAAAGCCCATTGGTCCCCAGAGGGAGACCAGGTTTGAGTCATACCTGGGTCTATTATTAGCTGTAGAACCTTCAACAACACCTAACACTTTCCTCGTCTCCAAAGAAAAGAGTTTGCACCGCATGATATCCAACGCCGCTTCTTGCTCTAAAAGTGGAGGAAGTAAAACAGAACACTCGAGGGGGTGAGAGCCGAACCTGAACTTTTCCCTAGCATTTCATGTTTAGGCCATAATGGTGCCTTCTTCCTATCTAACTTCCCCATTCTGGAAAAGCTGAAGAAATGGACTTGGGGGAAGGGCCGGAAAGACTATTATTTGGCTTAGATAGCATGGGCACATTGTGGAATTGGGGAACCCGTTGGGTCAAAGAGAGGTTCAGATCCTGACTTGGGCAGACTGGTATTCATTTGTTGGTTCACTCACTCACTCACTCACTCAACCCTTCTGGAGCCTCTCTCAAGTGTCGGGCGCTGTTCTGGGCTTTGGGAATGGACAATAAACAGAGTAATGTCCCTGTCCTCTTGGAGCGTACAGTCCGGAGGAAGTTGGGCAAGCCAATTCTTTGGACCTTAGGTTTCCTGCCTGTGAATTTTTTTTTTTTTTTTTTTTTTTAGATTTTGTTTAAGAGAGAGGAGAAGGGAGGGAGAAAAAGAAAGAGAAACATCAATGTGAGAGAGAAGTATCTATGGGTTGCCTTTTGCACACGCCCCAACCAGGACCGAACCCGCAACCCAGGCATGTGCCCTGATTGGGAATTGAACCAGCGGCCTTTTTCTTTGCAGGATGATGCCCAACCAACAGAACCACACCAGTCAGGACCTGCCTGTGGCTTCTTTCCTGGTGACTGACACTGGTTGTTAGTCCCCATTCTAGTGCCTAGGAGAGCCATTGCTACCCAATTACAGCACTCTAGGCAGCCACAGTCTGTTACTAGAAAATAAGCCTCTATGTTTGCCCAGGCTAGATGAATTCTGAAGTCCTTTCCTGCTACAAATTTTTATTCTCATTAATTACTTCTAATTAAGTGTAAAAACCATAACACGGAGGGACAATTGCAATAGAACTCCCAATCATAGAACTCTTGAAGCTACACATTTTACAGGAAAACCGCCATCGCTTTGGTTTTGTTGGTGACGGAAGGGTCTATGTTCTTGTAAAATGATTTTAGAGATTTGGGTCTTAGATTTCCCCTCCACTGTCCTTTGCTGTGAGTTCTCCTGCTCAGCCTGCTTTACTTTGATCCCCAAAGAAGGGAGAGGCTCGTCAGCATTCACTTTTCTTTCCTTTCCCTTTGGAAATCTCCTTTGTGAAGCCTCCCTTTACGGGAGTCAGGTCGGGGAGCATCAGATCCTGCTCGTTTTGATAACTGCTTCTAATACACACAGGCTAACTCAACGGCACTCACTAGCAGCAGGCCTCCCAGGAAGGCGGTGGTGGGAGGAAGGGGGTGGCTAACATGGCCCTCTCATCTGTCCTGCTCCAGTCAACACTGTGGAGGCCAAACCAGGGCTGGGCTGATCTCAGCCTCTCGGTGGTTTTGTTTCCCTTCCAGATTCTGAAGACACACTTGCCGTACCGTCATTTGCAATCCTCCCCCCCTGCCCCCATTACAGGCCAGCAAGTCCAATGAGCCCAAACTGAGCTCAAGTTATAAAGAAAAAAGTTCGAAGTGTTTCTGTTTGGAAGGGATAACTCCACCCTTTTGGGTTTCGAATGCATCTCTACATAACAAAACAGGTAGATTTGTGGGCACTGGGGGAAAGTTGGCTTTCTTGATTCTATTAACTATACACACAAAAGTCTGAGATTATGAAGACTTTGCTCCTCTGATTTCTAAGTGATAATGAACCAGAGGTACCTCTCTCTATGATAAAACATTTTTTTTTCTCATAGAGAAACGAGAGCTGGGGCCTTCAGCATCCCAGGCTGAGCCTCCCATAATTTGTACCCTTATCGGCACTTGGTAACCTGCATAGAAACCAACCCTTCCGTCTCCAAGGAGCCCAGGGAAATAGATTGTTTCTACCATTTAATCATGGACATTTAAACCAAGGAGCATGTAAAAAAATTTTTTTTTAAGATTTTATGTATTTATTTTTAGAGAGAGGGGAAGGGAGGGAGGAAGACAAGGAGAGAAACATCAATGTGTGGTTGCCTCTCACACGCCCCGTACTGGGGACCTGGCCCACAACCCTGGCATGTGCCCTGACTTGGAATCAAGCAGGTGATCCTTTGGTTCACAGGCCAGCACTCAATCCACTGAGCCACACCAGCCAAGGCAACCAAGGAGCATTTTAAAGAAAGAGGAAAGTGATTTTTATTACTAGGTTGAGTTCAGTGAATTCCTTTCTCTTTGGGAGGAGGGAGACATAGGAAATAAGAAGTTGACATTAGCCTTGTTTAAAGCAGTAGGTATTAAACACAGATGAAGTAACTCTGTTCTCCCTTTAAAATTTGCTATGGACACCCTCTTTCCTGGAGCCACAGAATTCTCCCACATTTGCAAAGTAAAGTGGAAGGCGCTCTCTCTAGTTTTAAGGAACATGGTTGGTAATATTTGCATATACTAAATATGGTGTTGAGTATATTAGGAAAGTCTACACAGAAGAAGAGAAAACCCTGCAATTTTAAGAGCATGGATTCTGGAACCGAACTGCTTGACTTTGGATCCCAGCTCCTCCTCTTATTATACAACCTCCTCTGACACTCAGTTTTTTCACCTATGAAGTGGGGAGAATAATAGACCCCCGTCTCCTAGATCGCTGTGAAATTAAATGAGGTTTTTTTCCTGAAGTGTGCTTAGCACACTGCCTGGGCGCAGTCGAAGCATGAAGTAAATGCTAGTTCTTGTTTTGGAAGCTACCCTTCCATGTCCTCATCTGTCAGCCGGGGGTAATAGGGAGGATGATATGAATGTGTGTACATTTTTACGTTCAGTCGCCGTTTTTGCAGCAGCGTGGGCCGTGGTGCGTGCTACTCCAGGGTTCACTGACCCCCATGACCCAAGTTCAAAATGCTTTTCTTAATGTTGGAAGGCAGCATGGGAAATGGTTGGGCACCGAGAAGGTGAGCGCGACCCGTGCCCGAGGGAGGGCTCTACCACTCGTTAGCTGGGTGACCTCAGGCGACTGGCTGTCCCTCTCCACGCCTCGCGCTTCTCTGTAGGATGGGACGAACAACAGAATCCACCTTATGGGGCTGCTATGAAAACGAACGGGGATGGCTCTGGAAAGGGCTCAGCCGGGGTGCCTGGCAGACACATGCATTCCGTGTTCGGTAAGATCTGCAGACCGTGTCCTTTCGGATCATGTGGGAGGGGACCTAGGCAGAGGGTTCCAGGAGGAATGCGATTTGGGAAGCAGTGCTTTTCCAGGGATCATTGAAAGGCCAGTGTCTTGTTGTCTGCAGATGTGGTCACCCTCCTGGGCTTTCTCTATGCCTCCAGTGGAGAGAACACAGGCATTGTGAAGACGTTGCCAAGGTTTCGGAACCGTGAGCTGGAGGCCACTCGACGCCAGCGGATAGACTACCCAGTGTAAGAATGGGCAGATGGTGGGGCGGGTGGGGACATGCTGTTTTGTTTTGTTTTTTTAATCTGAGGATCAGAGCAGGCTGGTGGATTCCTTTAACAGGACAAACCTTTTTGTCACTGGCTTTGAAAAAACATTGAGACCTACGTGGCTTAGACAGAATTTGGGGACCCAAACACCTCACAGCATTCTTGAGATATTCTTGCACTTAGCAATCCTCAATTTGCCTTAGACTTTTCTTGTCGTGGCCCCAGGAAAGACCTGAGGCGGGGGCAAGGTGTTGGCGCCTGAGGCCCTGGCAGGGCTGCAAGTGCAGCCAGCTACAGCAAGCCCAGGCTGCAGGCTTTGTCCTGCCTTTTCTGTCTTGGAAGATTGGGTGAGCTGCTGGAAACTTACCACTTCTGATCTTCGTTGATTTCAGCAAAACCCAGATATACATTTTTTCCCCTTCTGCTGAATTAAAGATGCTAAAAACGGTTCCTGGTGCACCTCAGACTGGATGGGTTTAGCAGAGTGATTTAATTCTTCCCATGCTGCTGGCTGTAGAAAGATCTTGAGTCATTTTACTGAGCGTATGTTCTTGCTAAGCTTCCTTGTAATAACTTATCTTCATGAGCTTGCTCAGCTGGGTGGGTCAGGAGGGAGCTGTGTGGCACCATCTGTCTGCGTATCTTACCACTGGTTTGGAGGCCACATTACAAAGCCCAGAATATTCTAAGGAACTTACTTGGTTAAATCCCCAAAGCACCTGAGGTCTCTGGCCTGATAACCCCAAACTGTGAGTTGGTTACTGGGGTGACAGAAAGCGCTCTGTGCATTTGTCTTGACCTCGATTGCTCTCTCACGGGCACGATGCGGTTATGTCCAGTGCCTCGTCCCCGAGCTGCTGGTCACTCACCCAATGTGGGACACCAAGCAAGTGCTCAGCAAGGATTTGCTGAGTGATTGGTGGATCTTATGTCTTGGCTAAATCTGTCCTAGTTAAGTTGATGACTGTGACTTTATTCCCCCTCCGCAAATGGCAGATCCACAAAAGCTTTTTTCCAACTAAAATAGCCCCAGTCCAGAAATGGAACAATTAGATTAGTTGTTCCATATCGGTCAGCCAGAACTGTGATATGCAACCTAATACATGCCTTAAAATAGTATATATGTGTCCCAGTTAGTGTATAGTGAAGCCATTTGCAGATTAGACATCTCTTCTACCTTATGCTTTTATCTTTGAAAGAAACAAAATTGCTCAAAAAGCCTTAATTATGTTTTTTTTTCTTTTAATCACCAAAATTAGAATAGCTTGTTATCAAATCACCTCTTATTAAACTCCAGCTTTTCATTCAGTGTTGGCTTTATAAGCCTTCATCAAGAATTTGAACAGCAGGCATGTGAGATTCTCCCAGGGCACAGAAACAGACTTTTCGGTGCAAGCTAGAGTGGCTGCTACTTTTGTACGATGGTGCTTAGCTCCTGTCTGTTCCAGTTACTATAACTACCTTTGTCTCAAAGATCAAGCTGTGCAAGCCGATCTCCCATGATGAACACGAAGCCATGTTCACCCCTTCATTGGGAAGAAAGCAATTTACTTGGTCATTGTTCAGTATAATTACCTGTTCTTGGATGTTATCAATCTGCAGAATTCCCCCCCCCCCTCACTCTTCTAGGTTTACTATTTCGTTGTGGCTTTATTTGCTCCATTATTGCAAGGCCAATCTCTGCGGGATTCTGTACTTCGTGGATTCTAATGAGATGTACGGCACACCGTCTGTGTTTCTTACCGAAGAGGGTAAGTGTAAAACAGCATCTTAAAACGACAGCTCGTCATTTTCATATGCTCTGTCCGTGGGCAACTCTGTCTGTCTAGAATAAGGAAGATACTGTCCACGTGGCCATTGGGTGAGAGGGATGGTTTTCAAATGTGGGCTTCAGGTTAAACTTTTTTCCGGAAGCTTAAACTAACTGTCCTCTTTACAAAGGAGTGCATCGGTGTGATTTTTTTTTTGCTCCGCTTTGTTTAAAGGAAGAAGGAACGTAGTCTTAGTCCGATAGCTCCTTAGGACAATTGTTGCAAAAGAGTAGCTACTCCATGCACTCCTGGGTACTTTTTGTCATTTCCATAAGGTTTAATTTTTGTTTTAGGCCTCTTGCATATTCAGATGCATCTTGTCAGAGGAGAAGACCTTGCTGTGAAAACTAAATTCACCCTGCCTTTGAAGGAGTGGTTTCGCCTGGACATCTCGTTTAACGGAGGCCAGGTATCTATGGGCTCCCCGGCCAACCACGCCAGCGCCGTCGCTTGAAGTTCGCCCCGCCGAAAAGCCGGGGAGCAAGCAAATCTCTAGAAACAAATTTGTGGTGAATGATGAACTCTTTACAGCTGTACACTTTTCCAATCAAACTTTTATAGATGGAAGTTTAAATCATAAGAATCCCATTCCATTTAATTGGCTTTTATAGTGCTTCTTTTGACCGTATTGTGAGTGAGTAAATAACATAGCCAGCTCTATAGCTACACTTGTCTGAAGAATTCAGTGCTTTTCCCCTGGCGAGACAGGCTTTGCGGAGATAAATGGTGAAACAGCATCAGCCAGGCTTACATAGTGTTATCGAGCTACAACTTTTATTTTTTCAGGAAATTTATTAGTTGAGTCGAGAAATGGTTTGACTGTTTGGCAGTTGAAACAATTGCTTCTGTTTGGCATAAACCAACAAATAATAATTAACAAACCTAAGGGCTAATTCTGGTGGGACGGAGGGTCTTTGTCTACTTTGAACTATAAAACACGATGCATAACTGTTTCCAACTGTCATAATGCAGATTTTATGGATTATGGCAAATCGGTTGTTACAATGAAAGGCAATTCCATCTTTCAATCTACACGATGCCAGCATGCTACTTTTCTTCTGGTGACTTCATTTTCTCATCAGCTTTTCTTATTGATTGGTGATTTTCCGGCTACAAAACTGGAAGAGACGTCTTGTTTGTCTTGTGTTTTATCAGATAATATGAGGGCTTCCCTTGGCAGCCAGGCTTATCACATTTCCTCTTTCTGAAGAGAAAGGAAATCAGGTCAATCCTTGTGGCTTTCCTGAGAAGAGTCTGTGAAATGGTAGCCAGGATCGTTTGTATGTTAGTTTGTTTCTTTAATGACATTAGGTGACACGGCTGTGGTCCCTGTTTCAGCTTCTTATTGATGTGACAACGACGAGGGCATTCTAGCTTGGTTGCTGCTTTTCTCCTAAGAAGGTCAGTTTCTCTGTGTCACTTGGACAGGTGTGAGATCGTCAGAGCAAATCCCAGGTCATATTTTGCACCTGCCGTGTGCAAGGCACTGTGCTCAAGGAGCTTATAGATTGTTTAGGGAGTTAACATTAAGCAGGTGAAGGGATGTCCTAAGGTGAGCTTCATTGCCAAACGATTCATATGGATTCAGAGAAGGGAGACAGCGCTTCATACTGGGATGCTGGAGGGGAAGGATTCACAGAGAAGGGTCCTGCCAGTGGGCAGCATTGAGATGGAGAGGAGAGTGGGGAGCATCTCAGCCCAGCACTGGGGGGGAGGGTAAACCAGTTTGACCAGAGTGGAAATGCGCAGACCGCAGGACACTAATTGAAGGAAAAACTGTCTCTAGGGCTAGAATGTGGAAAATCTTGAATATCATGGAATTTAGATTTCTACTTGCAAAGCAGCAGGGCCTCCTGGAAGCTTTTGGAGCACAAGAATTGTAAATCAAAGTAGTTCTTTAATTAAAGAGGAATTCAATGGCAGAGCACATGATCTGATCAAGCAGGAGAGAAGAATTACGCAGACCAGATGGGGTGGAAAGAAAAAAGATTTTTTTTCCACCCCATCTGGTCTGCCTAAAAAATATAGGTCCCGGAACAATATTTAATTGTTTTTCTACACAAAATCCACCTCTGAGATGGGACTACCGTATTCATTGCTTTGACTAAATGGACAAATTGACTTAAAGCGAATGGTTGGGTTAGAGAAACAACTGGTTTGAGTCATTTTCTTCCTACCGTATGTGGCTGAACTGGGTTAGTTCTTCTTTCTCTGGGTTAGTTCGCCTTTTGCAGGCACAGCGGTTTAGGCCTGTCTTTGAGAACCTGGCTGGGCCAGCATGTGCTCGGCCAGCCCCGGCCCTGGGCTAGCACTGGGAGAATGACAAGAGCCCCTTAACGCCAGGGGTTTCCGTCCTAATCCAAGACACTGAGAAGAATGTGGGACAACTAATGACAGCTGATAACCTCCAAGACAGACACATCATCACCATGGAAATGACAGTGACGCTGCTTCTCAGTGGTTAGGGAACGAGTAGGGGGAAGCAGCAGTGCATGGAGAGAGCTCAGCGCCAATCCTGTTTCCCCCCTAAGGCTTTCGTAGAATTCTAGTAAAATCTCAGAAACTCCTTGTATCTTACACGTTTCCTTGTCTTTCTTTCTGTGCAACAAGCTTTGAAGCACAAATCCACCAAATGAACCTTTGGCTTGTAGTTTGGAAACATCTGACACCCACTGGGTAAAACTGCTTTACAGGTCTTTTTACCACAAGTCATTTGGAGAAATTATATTTATTAAATCTTAAAATACACACAGGGCTAGTAAAGTGTTCAATTTATATTTGCCGAAAACAGAAGACTCTGCAGGGCATTTTGGGTAACTTACACCCAGGACTGTTTCTATGATGTGGGGCGCGGAGGCATAAGCGATTCTCGTCTCTCTCTCCCACCGTAGATAGTAGTGACCACCAGCCTCGGACAGGACTTGGAAAGCTACCACAATCAGACCATTAGGTAAGTGCGATCTTTCTTCCGGTTCGAAATGTTGCTGCGCGAGGGTTAGGGAATCTCCATGCCTTAGCCCTCCACCCTGGCGTTATTCCCACACGTCCTTATTCCGCTTTTCCGAGCATGTACTGGTCTGCCCGGTGGCTGGTCTTTGTACTTTTTTCTTCCTTTTTACTGTCCACAAACTCCCCCGTTTACCCCACAACCTTTTTTCTAAGCAAGAGAAAATACTCCTCTCTCCAGATCTCATTGTAAATTCTTCCTTTCATGGCACTTCGTATAATTCATTTTCTTTGAAAATTATCTTCTACAAAGGACTCTCCAAAAATAAATCAAAATATTAATGTTGCTTATTGAGAATGGTTGGTAACGTTGGCCTAGTATAAAACATAAAAGCAGACAGTCTTCATATTTATGTTCATAATCTAAATTTGAAATGTACGCAACTATTGATATTGGTGTAACTTTTCATCTTTATAGAACTGTTCTCTACAAGAGGTACAGAAACTGAGAATTGGGCCCCTTGCCTTGTATTTCACTTTTTTGAATTTGCTTCTTTATCCTCGTATAGTAGTGGGTTTTATACTGGTGGAACCAGAGGGCAAGCTTCTCTAGGAACTCAAGATGCCTCATCATAGCTTGATAATAAATGAATATATAATGAATGCTTAAGGACAGGACAGGCTGAAGAACAGAAAATAATGAGCAGTTTCATATGTATCATTTTCTTAAATGTGCCAGGAATGCTGGCGCTTGGGCTAGGCACGGCCAGGGGTCGTTCCTCCTTTGGGTGGTCGTTCGCCCCCACCAGGTGCGGAGCTGCCTTTCCAGACAGGCTCCATTCCCTCACAGTCCCCTCACAACCCACGCGTCCTTGAAGAGCAGTCATTACAGAAAGGAAAGCAAACAGGGGAGGAGACGGGAATAAAAGGGCATCCACCCGACTTCCCTCCCCTCCCCACTGCCTGCCATTTCTGTTTACATTGAAGCCAAGACGACTCCTTTTAGGCCCTGGGCACGTAGAACAATTCGTATTTTTGTGGCCGGATTAAAGGATTAGAGCTATATAGAAAGGCTAAAGAAGTGGTCTTCCTTAGCTTTCAAAGAAAAGGTCAGTGATAACTGGATAGCTGTATTGTGGTGTGGATGCCGGGGGCCTAGGGCCAGAGGAGAAGTCTTCAAGTGCACCAGGTAGATTTGCACCCTTCCAAAAGAAGTGGGTGGGCCTGGGTGTTGCTGTGTGGCAGGGGGCCGTGGGCTCTCTTCTGAGGAGTTTGCTTTGGGCGAACGGATGACCGTGGCTCTTTGGAAACCACTTGACTGCCCTATTTTGCTAAGGAGGCAGCAGAAATTAGGGGTTTGTGTTTCAGGATATGAAGTCTAAAATAATACCTTCCCCTGTCTCCCTTGACACCCATCTCCAACCCCAGGACATCTGTGACAACCGATTGAATTTCATAGGCCCTTTTTCATCTTTTTACGTAAGAGCTTCCTTTTCTCCTAAATCTAGAGGCTGGCGCGGTGAACCGTAGATGTCTCCATCCTAGATCACAGTATGATCCAGGGCTGGGATCAGGGTGAGGTGGAGGGGCAAAAATTACAAAACCCTTGTAGTGTATGAGTTTGCTGGGGCTGCTGGAACAAAGTACCCCAAACCGAGTGGCCTCAACCACAAAAACTTACGATCTCGCAGTTCTGGAGACTGGAAGTCCAAGATCAAGGTATCAGCAGCACCATGTTCCCTCTGAAGGCCCCAGAGGAGGGTCTGACCCCAACGCCTTTCCCACCTCCTGGTTTTTCTTTGACTTGTGGCTGCATAACTCCAGTCTTCATGTGATGTTCTCCCGTGTGTGTGTCTGTCTTTGTCCAAATGTCCTCTGATTGTAAGGACACCAGTCATATGGGATTCAAGACCCCCGGTATGGCCTCTTCTTAACTAACTACACTTCTGCGATGGCCCCATTTCCAAATCAGGTCACGTGATGAGGTCCTGGGAGCCCAGACATCAACATACAAATTTTCAAGGGGTGCACAATTCAACTCATGACAGTATTCATGGTAAATAACATTTCCTACAATTATTTTTTATAATCGAAATTAATGTAAAGAATCCATGATGAACAAAATGTCACCGTATTAAGAGAAGGTAAAATCAGTATGGTCACAGAAGATTTCAGACACGTGGACCGACTTCCAGGGACATAGCAGTTTAGCATTGCAGTTAGAGCACTGAAGCGACTCCTCACCTAGGGACCCTGGCAGTGCCCAGACCCGAGGGTGCCATCACCTCCACCTCAGCGGCCCGGCCCCAATCCCTGGAGCCTCCCCCATCCATCAGCAGAACAACAGAAGAGGTAACACCGGGCCCACGGGGCCCCCTGTGATTGCATGCTTGGAATCCCACTTTCAGAGTAGGTCAAGCCGGCAAACTAAATATTCCAGATGTTTATAGGGGGTCCAAGGAAAGCCTTTTAACCTCCTTTCTACTTGTTCTCAAAATGCACACACAGTGGGAGCGCTCTCCCACAGGGTTGGTAGAGGATGATCCGTCACTAAGGGCTCGAAAGTGCAGCATTGCTCTCCAATGAGAGGCTTCCAGTAACACTTGGTGGCAGGCAGCAACTGCAGACCTGTATAGTGTTGAATTCATCCATCTATCAGTCAGTCTGTCAGTCCATCCATCTGTCCATCCAGGATGTATTCACGCATCCAGCGCACATACCACATGCCAGGCACAGTGCTGGACTCTTGGATTAAATACAGTCAGCCCCTACTAAAAAGCCTAGTGGGGGTGATTGATCTTCAACAAAGACATTCACAAATAAATATAAAATTACAAGTTGTGGTGAGCGCTGGGAAGGAAAAAAATAAGGCAGCATTGAGAGCAGGTCCTGGAGAAATGACACTCAAGATGAGAATTAGTCTAAGTGAAGGGGACAACTCTTTCCCGATTCTGAGTGAGGTCTGCCAGGCAGCGTCGCCCATGGTCCATTCTTCCAGGCTGCCGGTACTCCGCAGTCATGACCCAGGGCAGGCTCTGACGACCAGGTAAGAGTCAGTGTGCCAGCACGTCGGACGTTTTTGAAAGGGACCATCCTGGGCTCTGGAAGAGTCCAGCTCAGCTTTTATGTCAGTGAAATGGATGACCAGGCAGTGCATAGTACCCGCAATCTTCGTGCAGCCACCAGGGATTTTAGAGCAGAGAAATGTTGGAGACCACGCTGGGGCAGTCTGTTTGGTTATATCATAATAGTGATTAAAAAAAAACAAAACTACAATCCAGTACAATGGAGACCAAGTAATTTATTGGTCAGTTAAAACCTCAGTTAAAGCAAAGAGCATTTGAAAATGATACCTTAAGCATTTGATTTCCATTAAAAAGGAGAGACGCACATTCGTGTGCCGTTCTTTCTGTGCAGAGCCCTTCCTGTGCGTGTGACTCGATGGGCACTCTCTCGGATCGCCTTGCGGAAACCGCACGCACGCTCCGTTTCTCCCGAGGAAAAGAAAAGGAGGCCCCGTGCGAAACTATTGGAGCCCCAAATCCATCTAGACGTCTTCAGTTTCTTTTCCCAGACGGTTGTCCTAATTCCACAGTACTTTTTCTAGTAACTATTACTTCCCTGAGTCTACCCGAAGTAGTCAACTCAGTTTTCACGGAATGAACGGCTTCTGCCCCACCCCTATTTTAGTGGGTAACAGCATTTCATTAAAGGGCACGATTAAATGACCATGCAGTTGGCATTAACGGGTTTGGGAACAGTCACATCTTATTCATATGAAGCATGTAACTCAAGAGATGACAGCGAAAGTTCGACATCGGACTACGTCAGTAATAATAACCGCGAAGTGATGGAGCCTACTGTGTGCCAGGAACTGTTCTAAATACTTTGTTTAGACACTAGTTCATTTCATCCTCACAACAGCCTGTAGCTAGGACTGGGATTATCTCCTCTGATAAAATGAGAAGACTAAGGCTGCAGTAAGCTGGCACCCGGCGTGCTGAGGGGTGGGCCATCGGGGGAGCTGGTGGGCTGGTGAAGCCGCGTTCTGTTAAGAGACCCTTCACTGAAGAAGCAGCTTCACATCCACTGAGTGCCAGGGGTTGTCTCGGGAGGGTGGTTCAAGTCTTTCCAAGGCCATGGAAAACAGAATCAATTCAAGGCTCTGATAATAACTTTGAGGTCCCACCTGAAAAGCAGGGGTCGGGGAGACCATCGTCTTTCCTCCTATTCTTTCAATTCTGCAGAAAGAACTATCAGGAGAGGAAGCCTCTGTTCCGTGTGAGTTGCTTGTCTGAAGTGTGTTGCTAAGGGTTCACTCTGGCTGCCGTCCGTTGTTGCTATCCACAAGTGCCCCTCTCGTCACTCTCTCCTCTTCCTCTCCGGGCAGGTGTACCTGCTCCGGGGCAGATTCCTTGCCAGCAGTCAGTCCATCCCCTCTCCTGGGATGACCGCAGGCTGCTTGGCTGGTCTGACCCAACCTTTGGTAGCCTGCTCTGTTCTCACAGGCGTCACACTGGCCCCTCGCCCCCATGGCTCACGGGGCTCCTGGCCACCCGCCTGACAGTGTGCGCTCTTTCTGTCCACCTCCGTCTGCCCTCTGCGGTCCCCGGCTCTTCACTCTTTGCTTGGCTTCTCACTTGGTGCCTGTCTCGGCCCCTCCCCCTTGCCCTTCACATACATTCTGATCTCACCTTCCTTTTTGAATTTTTGAA